>WEKY01056842.1:99307-115742 GCA_013390045.1 Picathartes gymnocephalus | reverse complement strand
TTTTTAAATCCCTTGAGGGATGGTGACTCAACCTGGGCAGCGTGTTTTAACGCCTGACCACCCTTTTGGTGAAGAAATATTTCCCAGTATCCAACCTCAACCTCCCCTGAGGCAGCTTGAAGCTGTTTGCTCTTGTCCTGTCCCTGTTCCCTGGGAGCAGAGCCCGACCTCCCCCGGCTGCCCCTTCCTGTCAGGGACTTGTGCAGAGCCAGGTCCCCCCTGAGCCTCCTTTTCTCCAGGCTGAGCCTCTTTCCCAGCTCCCCCAGCCGCTCCTGGGGCTCCATTCCTTTCCCTGGACACACTCCAGCCTCTCAGTGTCTCTCTGGTCACGAGAGGCCCAGAACTGACCCCAGGATCTGAGGGAACTCAGCAGTGCCAGCACAGGGAACAGGCACTGCCCTGGGCCTGGGGCCACACCACAGCTGGGATGATTTTCACTGAAACCTTGGGAAGTGATGCCTGGAGACACCATGAAATACCTGTTCTGGGGGACTTGGGAACCTGTGCCAGGGAGAGCTGTGGCTGAGCCACTGAAAGATGTCCCTGCCCATGGCAGGACAGGATGGTCTTTAAAAATCTCTTCCAGCCCAAACCATGGCTCTGCACAATGCTCACAGCACCATGAACACCTGAAAACCAAACACTCACAAATCCACGGCACTGAGTCCTGCTCTTCTGTGCCTTGGGAAGATTTTTCCTCTGGGAGTGTGCAGCTGTTTTCCTCTGTGCACAATCTGCAGGGCCACACCAGGAGAGGTGGTGAGGACAAACCTGGTGACATGGCTCAGATCACTGCTGAACTCAGGAAACTGCTCCAGGAAATCCGGATTCCAGGTTTGAGATGTGCCGTGAATCACTGCTCATCACCTCCTGCAGTGCCCCTGGAAGTCCCTAAAAAACAGGGATACAGAACATATCCACCTTAAAAGAAGTGTTCAGAATTCCTGGCTGTTCTTACCTGTCAGGTTCTCAAATAGGAAAAAGTTCTTTTCTACTCACATTTTTCCAAACCCCAATGCACTACGTTTTCATGTTTCATTATAAAACTACTTGTGGAAAAAAAATGAAAATAAATACTTTTAAAAGGTGCATCGCTAAGGGTTGACTTCACCAAGGTGTGGCTGGAAATATTTAACAAGCCTGAGTGGCAGCCTGCAGAGCTGGGAATGAGCATTCTGAGGGCAGGTGTCCCAGGTTACAGCCCTGGGCTCTTTACCTGTTCTGAGTGGGCAGCAAACTCTGAAAAAGCCAAACTAGGACAGAGCTCAGCGCTTTGAAAAATTCCAATTAATCTCCATAGCACGTGAAGCTGCTCTGTGAGTCATGACCAGGACCTGCTTGTGATTTCGGATAGAGCTGTCATCTTTTCTGCACATAGGGGAATGGAGTGTAGAAAATTCCCAGGGTCTTTTTCTTAAAGACTGCAGTGAAAGGTTCATGGGCAATATCCAGAACAAGGCGTGTAGAGATCATGGAGACAGAAATGCTGCTGCTTCCATCCCTGGCAGGTCTGTTGGGATGCAGGAAATCCATCATATTTCACAACAGAGAGACAGACAGGCTGCCCCAGGACTTGACAAAGACAGAAATCATTAAGCTTCACCTTAATAAAACTGCCAAATTATCCTGTCCGCTCCTTTTAGCAAAACAGCAAAATAAAGACATTGGGGAGACCATAAACAACTTGAGTGTGGTTATTCTCTGCAGCTACTTTGGTTACAGGAGAGGATTTTGCTGAGGTATCTCAAAATTTTAACAACACCCCAAAAAAGTTATGGTGACACCACAGCAACTCATCAGTGATGCTGGGGGAAAAACTCCATCTCCAGGACTCCAAGAGAAGCCATTTCTCTGTTGATGGAAGGTGTTCTCAGACTGACCTTCCCTCCATTCCTGCACCAGACAATGCTGAATCCTAGCTGGATTAACAGAAGGTGAAATGTGCCACAGGAGATTGCTGCCAAGTTCAGGGCAGGACATCAGGGTAAGAGAAATGAGGTGGTGGTGTCCCCCAGGGTTTATTTCCAGTCAAAGAACAACTATAAAAAGCATCCTTGATCCTGGAAGCAGGGTGCAAAAAGCAAAATCTGCTGTTTGGGTGACTGTCATTGCTAAATACAGTGATTAAAACATATAGCCTGGCATTTTTCTGAGATAGATGCAGGCTGGGAAGAGCTGCTGCCATGGTAAACAGAGACTCGGGATCAGCTGGATCCTTTGTCAGTGCTGCATTCTCTGAAAATACAGAATACTGCGGGTTTAGTTTGGTTTTAAAACCATCAAATCCTCCTCAAATACAATTGTAGATATTTTTGCCTCTGCAGCTGGCTGGCTGCGTAACATTTTTCCTTTGCAGAGAGGCTGACAACATTCGTTAAGCCAGTTAAGAAGAAAATTAACTCTATCCCAGCCGAAACCAGGACATCCCCAAAGCACTTCCAGAGCAGATGGAGTCTGATCTGTATCATCACCACCAGATCCAGTTTTGACTCACTGTTCCAAAAGCTGGCCTAGTGATTCTCCCCATGACCACACAGTAACCAACCCAGGGCTCCCATGACTCACTGCATCCTTGCTTTTTTCTGAATCCATGGGCATCTCCTTCCCTGCCTGCTTTGTGTGGTGCTGCTTTCACACGTACCAGGAAATGCAAAAAAGCTCACACACCCCACAAGGCTGAGTCCCAAATATCAACTACAACTTAAAGTCTCATCTAATTTGCTAAGGCAGTCAATTAATTAGAGTTCACAGCAACCTTCTTCCATTTTAATATTGACCAATCATTTCCAGAGCTCGTTGTTGTCCTCATGGGGAAACTGAGTCAGGTTTTCAATGTCAGGGCAGAACTTGAACTCCATATCCTCTCTTCTAATCCCCAGCTCTCCATTTACCATCTCATTTCTTTGCCTCTTCTGTTTTGCTTTGCCCCTGTGGAGGAAGAGATGATGAAACACTTCAGTTTCATCCCAGGAACATCCTTCCTTAGCGTGGTACAAACACGTTGAAGACATAAAACAGGGGCCCTGGAAATGAGAAAAACTGGCTGCCTTTAGGAGCTTCTTTGCTTTTCTGACAGATTTCTCTCTGTTCCTCCACACTGGGTGCGCTTGCAGCTGCCTCAGATGCCAGCGTTTTCCAAGGCAGGTCCGGGCAGTGTTCGGAATGCAGGAGCTGCAGCACAGCAGGCAGGGGGATGCAGAGCTCCCAGGAAGCACAGCCCAGGCAGCTCCTGTTCCCTGGACAGGGATTGTGCAGGCTGAGCCTCATCCACACCTCCAGCCTCCGCCGACGTTCCCGCACAGGTGAGCATTCCCTCACTCAGCTCGGCTGCATTTCTGAAGGTGTCCAGCACATCTAAACCCTTTTATTTTTTTGGCAGAATGAGCTGCATTTTGCCTGCTGGCTCCGCAGCCTCTCACTCTGCTCCTACGCGGTATTCCCGTAAAACCACGCCGTCCCTGCAGCCGGATCTGCCCCAGCCCCTCCCTGGGAGCCCCTCGGTGAAGCACACGCAGCTCAAACCAGGGAATTCTGCTGCAGAATTGATTGAGCTGTTGGCTCCAGGAAATGTGCTTAATTTGTGGATATTGCACCTTTCTCTGAGGAGCACTGAAGTGCAGCCGAGGGAGCGGGCTGAGGCGGGATGTGCCCTGCGAAGGCGCTGGGGAAGGAGGGAGCTGCGAGGCAGCGAGGCCTTATCTGCCGGTTGTCATGGATACAATCGCTGCCCGTCTCCTGTATCAGTTACCTTCCCTTTCCTGGATGCAAATAAACGAGCGCTGGTCTGGCTCCTGCGCAGGACACAGCCCCTGACACTCGGACAGAAGGAGAAAAACATCTGTTTCAAACCCCCACATCTCCTCACAGCATCTGAGGGGAGAGTGGGAGGTGACTCGGGTTTTTGGTATCCGAACTATGCGGGGCCGATAATGCTTTGCAGTTCCGTGTGGTTCTGCCCCAACCTTTGGCTGTTTCCTGGGACCTCAGAGGGGCAGTTTCACAGCCCGTCCATCCTTTCGGATTCCCGAGGAGCTGCTGAGGACTTGGGATCTGCACGTTCTCCCTGTGCTCAGCACACACACCCCAGCAGAGCTCTGCAGGCTCCAAACCAGCTCTGCCTCCAGACACCGAGAGGTCATGGCTCAAACTCCACCCGGAACCCCGGAATTGTTTGGGTTGGAAGGGACACTAAAGCCCATCCAATTCCATGGGCAGGGACACCTCCCACTGTCCAGGGTGATCCAAACCCTGTCCAATCAGCCTTGGACACTCCAGGGATCCAGGGGCAGCCACAGCTTCTGTGGGCACCCTGTGCCAGGGCCTCCCCACCCTCATAAAGAAGAATTTCTTTAGTAAAATATTCCTTTTTCTACCTGGAAAAGGCTTTTTCAAAACCCCATGTAAAATACAAGCAATTCCTCACCTTTCTCTTTTAATTTAATTTTTAGAAAAGGTTTGCAGCCCGGGTGGGAAGTTATTTAGAGCAAGTTATCCCTCAAATTTTGTTTTTAATGAGCACACAGCTAAGTTTGTAACTTATTTCAGTGTAGGGCTATGTGAGGGAGTGAAAACATGAAAGAGAAAACTATCAGAAACTGTAAACAGAAGTGAAGCTGCCAGAGCTGTTTGCACTGTCCCCCAGGAGGGAGAAACCTGAGTAAACACAGCGCTAAGTACAGCCAGAGTTTATGGTTCTTTTAGGTTTAAGAACTTGTAAACAAATGATGGGGCTTTTAAGTGGATACAAAAAGATCCCCTCGGTTTTGTGCTCCTTCCAGAGCACACAGGTCTGACTTTCTCCAGACAGGGAAGGGGAAAACAAAAGCACATTTCAACAGAATTCCAGCTCCAGGGAGAGGAAAATGTCATTCCAGTGTTTGCAGTGTGGAGCTGACATCCTGCAACTGAGCAAGTCTGGTCCTGCTTCACAGGAGACACAACAGATACTGCTCCTAATTACCCATTCCAGAGTTTGGAAAGCCATCATTCCATGAAAAAATAAAGAAACCATTTTAGAATTGGAAGCAAATTTCAGAAATCCTGATGAGAAGCCCAAGGACCACAGAAATCGATTTTCCTTAGGGGGAGCCCAAACTTTATTTCTGATTTCAGACCAATATATGAGTGGCAGTATTTTACTTCTCAGTCCCCTTACTAAACAGAGACCACTGCACACATCCAGCCTTGAAAAGCCACACCCCAAAAATAACCAGAAAAATAAACTTCTAAGATATGAGAAATTATCCAGGCCAGGAATATTTTGGCCTAATGACTGATTGTATCAGGTAGGAAGGCATAACACAAGCACAAGTGTTTGGAGAGGTGGGGAAAGAGGTGCCTTTATCATTTAGGGAGAGAGAAAGAGGTCTCTTCTAATAACAATTGTTTTCTGTATTTTAGAAGTGCTTCAGGCAGTGCAGAGCACAGGTATGACTCAGTTGGCTTCATGGCCAGGTAGGAGATACATCCAAACTGTGCTCAATGGGTTCCTTGTTGGGAACTGAACAAAAGGCACAACAGGTTCAGTGATGGCAGAAACTCGATTCCCTGGAAAAAGAAAATCTATCTGTCCCTCATCAGCATCACAAAAACCTCCAAACAAACAGACTCTGGACTTAGGGAGGCTCTTGGATTTTTGCAGCATTGCATGTCTTGTAGCACACACAAAATGGGGCAAAAATGCAAGGTTGGTACTTTGCTGCTTAACTTTTAAATTACTCTTTCCCTCATGAGCAAGTATCAGGACCGTCCAGCTGGGCCTTTTCTGGCCCTCTGAGGAGAGGCCTGGTGCATTTCTGGGAGCTTTACCAGGAGTACTCACACCTCTGCTGATGAGGGAGGACACACTTGATCCTCTATTAGAAAAATCCTCTTGCAGACTTGTTTTTTAGTGCCCATCGAGGCACTCCAAGCTCAGCCCAAAAGGTTTTCCACTAACAGGCTACAAATCCACCTGCCTAATTCTTGTGTGGTGCTCTCCTTTCACTGTCATACCGTGGAACTGCTCAGAAAAGATAATTTCCAACAAAAGCAAGAACTTACTTTTATCTTTCTTCCTTTAAACTTTGTGGGCACCCATGTGATCAAAGCCACCTCTTTGTTATGCTGTGGCTGTGCCTTTCCTCTGTCCCTGTGCAGGGGGGAGGGTAGTGTGGCTCAGATGGTGAAGTTTTACCACTGAGGACTTTTATAAAGAAATGTGTCTCCAAGTTCATGTCCAAGAATTCAGGAATGTCCCCTCTTGCTCGCCTCTGCTTTGCTGTCTTGTGCATCCCCAGCCACTGAAAAACAGTAATTTACAAAGTAAAAACTTGATTAATCAGGTATTTTGTCACCCAGTGTGTAGATAAAAGCTTCAGAGGATGTTATTTTATGCCAAGAAAGATTTGGCCAGAGGCAGTGGGCAGTTTAAACAGCCCCAGCCCTGGAAGGTGGTTTGGATTTGCTGTTGACTTCAGTGACAGCAAAACTGAGACTTGCAAGGCAGGCAACAACCCCCTTCACCCTTTTCTCCCAACCCGGTGTCAGAAATGCCTGGCCAGACCTGCCACCTCATTTTCCTATTTACAGTCTGCACAGAATCATTTCCCCGCTCAACCGAAGCAGCCACTGACATAACGTTGGAGATAAATGTCCTGTGGCAGTGGCCCAGCACAAGATAGGATGGACAACGGGTCAGTGTGTCGGAAACGGAAAATAAATAACATCTGATGTGACATTATTTAACTCAGAAGTCTTCTATCAGATATAAGGACTCTGAGATATGCTACAGTCCTTAAAATAGGATAAGAATCATAGTGCTATTAGCTGTTAACACTCTGCAACACCAGATACTTGTTGAAAGGGACTATTGATCAACAGAGATGGAAAAGAGTTTTTTGGCAGCTGTTAGCCAGTTGGAAGTTAATATGGGAGTTGATTACCACCAGATAAATTTCCCTTCTACCAGATCACCAGCAGAAGCTTTGGGCAGAGGAAGATACAGGCATGGCTTTAAATATCATCACTGTTCAGACAAAGCCAGATGGGTTTAAATATCAGCACTATGGTCTTAGAAATTAATTTTTCAGTGAAGTGAAGGGGTTTGTGTGGAAAGCAAAACAGCTCAAGAACAGGGCAAACAGAGTGTGTGTTACCCCTCATGGTCCTGCACCAGCCAGGGGGAAAATGAAGTGATTCTTCCTGCCGGTATAAGATGGGGGAACTGTGACTAAATGCCAAAAACCCACAGAACCCGGGAGAGAGAGAGGTGGTGCTGCGGGACGATTCCCTCTGGTGAGGAGAGCCCAGCACTGCACGGGGAATTACACCAGGCAGAGGAACATGGGAACTGCTGGGGAGCTGCTCAGTAGCACGAGGAAGCCACACTTCTGTCTTCACCTCTGTCTGCTTGTGCAACACCACCTGCTCAGACACTGTTCCTTCACACCGGGCAGGAACCCAACGAATCTGAGTCTGAAAATGAAACCAGTGCACTTCCCAGCACTCAGTGCTCAGGGCTGGGAATGCTCAAACCCAGTTCCGGGCACACAGCATGTGACAAGGACCTTGGGCTGACATTGGGGAGGTTTGTCTTGAACAATCTGTTTGCTCCTGTGTGCAGGGCAGCCTCACAGGGTAGGATATCACGTAGCTGGGGCCAGCACACGTCAGTCCTGCAGTGGGGGCTGCCAGCCCCACCTCCTCCAGGGGCAGGAGGGAAGGGCTTGTCAGCATTCCCAGTTTGGGCTAAACCAGCCAACTGTTTTCACAGAATCCCAGAATTTCACAGAATCCCAGGTTTGGGTTGGAAAGGACCTTAAAGCTCATCCCATTCCACCTCCTGCCATGGGCAGGGACACCTTCCACTATCCCAGGCTGCTCCAAACCCCATCCAGCCCAGCCTTCCCTCCCCAAACATAACCCATAAGCTGAAGGCTGGCTCATCCCTGCTTTGCTGATGGAAGTTGTTCACTAAGTCAATCACTAAGCCAAACTCACAACAATTCCCTGCAAATGGGTGGAACCCTGGCCTGCTCATTTCCCTGATCACAGAACAATCACTGCAGGTTTGTTATCTGCAACTACCAGGGCATGGTGACAGGGCCTGTTCAATGGATACATGTGAATAAAATGTATGTGTTTTTCAGCACACTCAGATGTCCCTGAAACATTTGGTTTCAATGTTTGCTACACCTTCCTGCCACAGCACTTACACTTGTGACTGGAAATCTCTGCTTTTTCCCTATCATTTTGGGTGGAGTTTTGCCCACTTTATCCAATAAACCCCCTCCCCAATAAATTAATAAATCCCTGCCCCAAGCAGACACTGAGAACTGAATAAGAGGAGTGAGTTTGGCTTACCAGGAGCTCATCTTTCCGTTTTGCATCCATTTCAAGGAAGTGTCATGAGGGTGTCAAGTGCTTTCCCTGCAATCTTGGCAGCTCTGGGAAGCAGCCGCTTCCTTCCCAGCTTTCAACACTGTCCTTGGAAAAGATAAACATGGGAAGCATGTGCTAGAAGGAGATAACCCAACGACTAAGGCTTTTGGGAATGGAATAGGTGAAGGAAAACCAGCAACTGGTGGCATTGCTGCAGCAGAATATAGGTCACAGGATATCATTCTGGGAGATTTTAATGCAAAGCAGGTAAAAGTTGCTGGCTGGCAAAGTGAGCCCAGAGTTCTACAGCATCAGAAAAATCACTCTGGTTAGACTTTTAAGATTAGCACAGATTTTACAATTCAATTTCCTATATTTGGCTTGCAGAGAAAAAGCACATACACTCAAATACTGGAACACGAAAGCAAAACAAAATAAGGCAAAAAGCACAGGAAACTTCTCAATAACTAAAGTATTCTTTGAACTTCACCATGTATTTTGTGATCTCAGGTTGAAGAATCAGCAAGTCTGATATAAATAGCT
This sequence comes from Picathartes gymnocephalus, assembly GCA_013390045.1. NCBI lineage: Eukaryota > Metazoa > Chordata > Aves > Passeriformes > Picathartidae > Picathartes > Picathartes gymnocephalus. The sequence goes on along the minus strand of WEKY01056842.1, from coordinate 106,838 downwards.
TGTGCAAATAAGCCTAAAAGAGACCAGGCTTATAGGCTACCTATTTAAGTCTGGGTTTAGGATAAAGCATCCCTTCCCAACTTGAAGACAGATGAGATGGAGAGTGGCAGCTCTAGTTTTAGGCTCAAACGTTCAGGACATGTGCCACAGCAGCTGCAATAATGGCCTGAGGAGGAAAAGGAATGGTCCAGTGATTCTTAAAATAGAATATGGGAAGCCTAAGTTCAAAGGCTTGATATAACACGGATGAATTCCTTGGCAATGTCACCTATGCCTGTAAACGGATGAGGAATTGAGCACTCAGTCCGGATTTCAAGTAAAAACGTAAAAGAAACTGGAAAGAGAGGCTCAGAGAGAGCTCACCGTGCTCGGGTGAGTGGAGTTTGTTTCACACTGATCTCTGAAGGTGGCAGAGGATGGAGGTTGCTGGGGCAGCGCTGCTTGTTCTTCCTAGAAGCAAGAAACACTCATTAGCCCGTGATAACCAGGGCTCCGGTCTCCCCAGGGTTGCTGAGCTGCTTTTGGACGTTAATTGCCACTTGTTGGCCTCGCAGCCCCATTCCGTGTTTCCTGGTACCACCGTGTGGCCAAGGGAAGGAACAGGCTGTTAATCACAGCATGTTAACGAGCTAAACAGCCCCGCAGAAATCCCTGCATCCACCGGGCTGTGGCAAGGAGGCACCGGGAGGCTGCCAAACCCAGCCTTCCCCTGCCAGCATGCCTCGTGTCCAGCTTGCTTCTGAAATCGTGGAGATTCTTTTGCAAGAGCAATTAATTCAGTATCAATGGAATTTTCCTCTGTGGGGCTTGGCAGCACGGAATTGGATGTTGGTATGGCAGGGAAACCTGGGCACCTCCAGCCAGGCTGCAGGCCAACAAAACCCATCCACCAAACACCCACAGCACAGCAACAACCTCTGCTATTATCTCCAGTAAGAAGGAAATGATGAGAAAAGCTAATTTAATTGCTCAAGTTTACAATCAATCCTTGGGCTAAACTCAGAACCCCTAATACAGGAATGTTCAGCTCTTGTGCTGAGGTAAGACTGAATTCCATCAGGAAGCACCAAGATACTACCTCATTAGAATAAAAGAAAAAATCTGCCTGGGCAATGCTAAAATAGTAATTTAGAGGAACCATATTAATAGTAATCTAATAGTAACTCCTCTCCAGGAGGAGGCTGCCACATACACCCACCTCTGCACAGCAACCAACAAACTTGAGAGCAGGGGAGCGCTGCTGCCTGCAGGGAAATTTGATCAAAATCCAAAAGTAACCTCAGTGGGATAAGTGAGTGAGAATAAATTAAATCTACTATCAAATCTGTTTAGAAGGGGAAAAGTAGAAATTTCTTTTGGGGTTTATGTGTCCAGCAAAATGCAGAGAATTGTGGTACCTACTCCACACCTGGGCTACCTGCAGCCACCCTGGGACTGCTCCTCCTATGTTCTCCAAGAACTTTCTCCAGGCTGGTTTGTTGTACCTAAGGCAATTAAGTGGTTTTGTTTGGAGGCTTTAACACATTTTAAAAGGTCTCACTTCTAGGAAGTTTTCCCTGAAATTTCCTACTCCTGTTCCTTCTGCCACACCAGATTTTCTGGCTCCCTTCGTAAAGAGATGGTTAAAATGCCAAAAAAATTGACAAACAGTTTTTAATAAAAGGTCTTTAAAAAGCCCAGTCTTTCAGAAATCTTCTAAAGCCAACTTACTAAAGCTCTTTATTAGCCTCAATCAACTTTACTCAACCACAGCTCCCCCTGTGCCATCTTCTTCCCATTCCTTACAAATGATGGGCTCACTCTGTAAATTGAGAGTTTAACTCGAGCTCCATTTCATCTCCACCAACTGCAGGAGAAGGTGCCATTTCTCAGGAATTATAGTCAGCAATATTAGTCCCTGGGCATGGTATTACCATATCTGGGATGATTTAGGGACAATGAAATCCCTGTGCCATCAAACTGTGTGATTCTTCTGACACAAATGATCCTGCAACTCAATATCCCCTGGATGCACTTACTGAATTCAGTCCATTTTCCTTCCTTGTTCCCTTTCAGCCCACCCATGGCAGGGCTTGGGGATGGGAGGAGGATACTGTCACTTCTTCCAAACAGAACTGAGCTCTGTGAAGGCAAAAGGAAAACTGATGCAGGGGGAAATGGTTCTGAAACTCAAACCTGGTAATCCTAGGGCACTGTACTGGGAGGAGCAGGGACTTGGGCAGTCCTCCTGACACGCTCCAGTTTGCTTGTTCTCATGGTTTTTAACCCAACCCACTTTCAGGACATCGGGAAGTGACCACTGGCAACTTGCTCACATTAACTTCTGCTCAGTTTAATTGTTTTTGCTCTGGGGGGAGCCCAGAGACTTTGCTCTATAATTTATCAGTAATTGCAGTGTTCTTGAAACCCCAGCGAAATTCTGAAGTATTGGGAACAAAAGGATCATCCCCAGAATCCACTTGCAGCATCCCGAAGTCTTCAGCCCTGTGCAGAACTCAGCCATTCTTTGCAACTTCACCTATTAAGAGGCAAATAAATGACAACAGCAGTTTGGGCCTATTTCCCAGGAAATTTGTGCTGAAATTAATAAACTGAGAAACAATTTAGTGGCACAGCCCTAATATTGCATGGATTTAACCCATACTAGTGCCCAGCTACAAAGCCTGCTATGGAACACTGCACTCAAATTTGCCTTTCTGTTGCCAGTGGTGACTTTCTGGATCGTGGATGTTTCCCAGAGCTCCAGCAGTACTAAACCTCTGCTGCTGCAGAGCCCACCTGACAGACCAGCCTGCTAACTGCACCTGGCAGTATCAACCCCTTTCCCGACAGACACACAAGAGACAATTTTCCGTGTAAAATGATTACAATTTAGCAGAAAAACGTCTGTTCAGCTTCAGGCATTCTGGCAGGTGGCAATGCGGATTTGCGGTGCCTCTAACCACGAACCAGGCACGGGCTGCAGCTCAGCGCCTGCTCCCCAGCTTTAATTTACACAGCTAATTAGTTGGATTTACTGGCTTCAGCATCCCTCACCCTCTATTTGCTTAAGGAGAAAAAGATGAGCCCTGCCTGTCGAGTCAAGCCCAACAGGCCAATAACTGCAGCAGTGCAGGGCACATCCAGTGGGGAGCACCTCAGACGGAGCAAGCCCTGGAATCAGCACTGAAAATACCTACTGCTTTCAGAGGAATTGAGGTGGCAGACACCACTTAAAGTCACTCTTTTCCTGCTTGGCTGGAGAAAACGTCCTGCAAGGAACCACACAGGTCAGCACAGGCTGCTGGGGGGTGGGAAGATGGAGAAGTTAAGGAATAACTTCTTCAACAAAGAGCAGCCCTGAGATTCCCCTTCATTAGCAGCACTTTAATGACTGGGGGTGAAAGGTCACCCAGAAACAGTGATGGACAGAGGGAGCACCAGCACATTCCAGCTGGCAAGCCCTTCCAAACCTAGTTCTTTGGAAGTACTTGTTCCTTTGTAGAACTTTTGTCCTTTTTGAACTGCAAGGTAAGACTACAAAAGCAAGGTAGGCTATTTCAAACTTTCTGATTTAAAAAGATTTAATTATTATTTTCCTTTCTGTAGTGACTGCTCAGGAGGTTTGGTGGCTGTTTCTGGGTGGGGTTTAATGAAGATTATTAAACAGGATTATTCATCATTATTTCTATCAGACATACCAGCTATGAGAACACAGGATGGAGCAGTTCCTAGGGGTACATCCCGAACTGCCTGATGTGCCTGCAGCGCTCCAGAACACTTCCAGCACTCCTGACATCTGAAATTTCTGGATGTGAAACTCTGCCCTGTTCATTTTCACTGGATTCCCTCTGAAATCAGCACAGGTTGAAACAGGTCACTGAACTTAATCACAAACAGACACTGAAACCCCAGGGAAGGCCAAGCAGAGATGGAAAAAATATTCCATCTGACAGTCACTGAAGGAGACGTTTACACAGGGGGGTTTGGGTTTGGCTCTGCTCTGGAATCTAAGTAGCAACTATAAAAATGGTGCATTTTTACTCAAAAAATCTTGTCTCCTGCTTAGTCACTACCACAGCCAGGTCTGGATTTGATTAGCAGGAGCAACAATATTCAAGTTTAAGTGCAGAAATGTAACACATCATCAGTTTTATGGAGCCAGTTCTGGTTTCACTCCCAAGAAAAGCTCACCAAAATTTACTTTTCTCTGCAGCAAGATCACTGTATTCCTCCCCATTTGTACAGTGCTACATTTTAGAAAATAATTAATCTCACTTACATGTTCCATTTTCAGCCTCCAAGTAAGCCAAGGCTTTAAAAACATCCTGCAGTGATCTAGCTTTTAGGCAAGGAAACCTCGCTTTTAGGTAAGGAAATCTTGCTTTTCAGGTGTGAATTACAACAATTAATTATCTGAACGAAAACACAAACACAGACATGCACATAGCAAATGTTCTTAAACCACGTGAGATGAACTAAAGGCAGGAGAAATTAGAGAGCATTAAGAACAGTCCAAGCCAAACCGTATCCAGCTTTATTAAAGGTACTTTTCAGGAACAATCATGGTAATTTAGGCAGGACATGGGCTACAATCTGCAACATTTTACAACAACTGTCAAACTCCCCTCCCTGTGTGGACTACTGAAATGGAGAAGTTGCTAAAAACCGTTAAGAATCTTCAGCTCGCACTTGTAGAGGGCAAAGTTTAGAGTGAGGGTGGACACGTTCACATCCGCGCGTTGTTTGACAACTGCACAAACCCACCCTGACTTTGAGAAGAAAATAAAATTTAAAGGCAGGTTTCTGTATCTGAGGATCCACAAGAGAAAAGAGGAAGTGCAGCTCCTTTTAGAGCCAGTATATCCCAGTTTGGGACACCAGAAATCTGGATCATCTGAGAGTGCGCTGAGTGTGGTACATCCCAAAATGCCAGTTCTGCCGTGGTTTGGAGTGATGGGCTCTGGGCAAACAGGGAGACACCAAAGGAGAACTGATGGCATTGGGATTTGGAGTAGGCAACAGCATCTTGGGAGCTCTGTTGTTCACTTGGACATAACTGACACACAGCATGGGGGGATCCCTTCCTCCTCCCTTCAGGAAGGGCCCTTCTTCCAAAAACTGGGGGACTGGCAAAAGCTTTTCTTATTAAAATTTAGGTTTTGAGAAATAGACTAAATGACATTTGTCCCCATTGCCCCCCACCCCCCAGAACACAACAACGAAGCAGTCTGTGTGCTAACAACATAGCTTAAAAAAAAGTAAACCAAAATTCTGCATTGTTATAAAACTTGATAAAAAATAGTATTTCAAACTGTACAGTCACCAGAAGTACACAGTTATCAAAAATTCACACGTTTTACTTGGCTTCACCAGTACCTTCGGCTTTCTGTGCCTGAAAAGAGAAAGGGGAACAGGTCAACACACAATAAAATGGACACTCGTTTTTCTAACTAGCAAAACCCTGAGCAGAACAAATCCTCTCTGGGCTGCACACCTCTGATTTTTAATAAAATTAAATTTAACATCTGTGGCACCGTAAAACACAACTTAGAAGTTGCTTTTTGAACTTTACGGAAGAACAGTAACTTCCATGTGGCAACATCCCCTGGCAAACAGACAGCTTTAACTCTTTACCAACACCCCCCAAATCTGCGTTAAGTGTCCTAAGCAACACTTGTCGTTGCCACGAGCCAAGACCTGTCCCAGTCCAAGGGAGAGGAATCAACCCTGGTGCAAGACAGGCTGCTGGGATACCTGGTCTGTTTTGGCATCTCCATTTTCTGCAGGGTTGTTTCCCTCCTTGCCAGCATCAGCTTTTCCCTTCTTCCCCTTGGGCACCTTCTCGCTCTTCTGTAAATGCAAGACAACATTTGCTGTCAGCTCCCAGCAGCCACACGAGCCACCAGCCCTGAGCGAGGAGTGTTGGCCCCAAAAGAACACAGCACACCAATGTTTGTTTGCTTAAGGGATTAACAGCAAGCGTGAAGAGTCTTCACTTCGGTATTTTTTATGCAAATTCTGTAAAATCTGCAAGTTTTCAGTTCAGCTTTATGCAGCTCCATTTCCTCGCTACACAGCTGGTAATCAAAGGTTTATTAGTTGTTACTACTGCCAGGCAATGCCAAACCTCATCACCCATTTTCCTCTCCAAACAGCTCCTGACCCAACTCACCTTTGGAGCTGCTGCTTTTTTAGGTTTGGGCTCTGGCTTTGGAGGAGCAGGCTTCTGCAAGGGAGAGAAAATCTGAGTTAGAGACTCATGGAATGGTTTGGGTAGGGAGGACCTTAAAGCTCATCCAGTGCCACCCCTGCCATGGGCAGGGGCACTTCCCGCTGTCCCGGGCTGCTCCAAGCCCTGTCCAGCCTGGCCTTGGACACTTCCAGGGATCCAGGGGCAGCCACAGCTTCTGAGGCCACCCTGTGCCAGGGCCTCCCCACCCTCACAGGGAACAATTCCTTCCCAAAATCTCGTCTATCTCTGCCCTCTGGCAGTGGGAAGCCATTCCCCCTGGTCCCAGCACTCCAGGCCCTTGTGACAAGTCCTACTCCACAGAAACAAACTTTTTTTTTAAACATCCATGCCAAATAGCTTTGTTTTAGGAAACCAAATCATAACATTTGAAGCAGCAGCAGTTATTGGGTTTGTCAATTATTTTACTACACCCATAGCACCACACAATGGGGCAGGTCCTTAAGTCAGGAACTTATTTTCACCTCCAGCTCTGACACACATTTACACACCCAGTGGTCATGCGTAAAACCACCAAGTGTTGTGACATCTCTGCCCAGCAAGAGGATACTCACAGCAGATAACCTCGCTGATCTCCGCTGTGGCTGTTGGAAAAGGAAAATGGTTCTATTGAAATGACATGGAATATGAACTCTCAAAACCTCACAAAGTAGCTCTCTTCCCAAAGTAGTAAACACCCAGAAATTACGTTTATAGTTCTTTAGTTTTTAGAAATTAAGGCGGTAGTTCCATTTTTCTGTGTTCTCAAGAATCACGAGGCTACACCATTGAAATTACTAATAGCTAATGATAGTTAAGTAGATTTTTCATGGTTAAAAATAGATTTCCCCTGGTTAAAAAACAGTTAAGACTTTGAAAAGTCAGAATCAGTTGAGACCAACCCTCCCCCCTACTCCCCAGTTATTCTGATGACGTTAAACCTCATCTTCCAACGGAAACACTTGATGATCCAACTTTCTCAAAACACTGAACTTCTTACCTCATCCTTAACTTTGGCCTTATCGCCCTTGGTCTCTCCTTCAGCCTAGGGACATGGACACAGGTTGTAGGAACAAGTGATGGGGAGGACCCTCAGTTACCAGCCGCTATTTTAACCCCCCCCAAATCCCAAGGGGGAACATCCCCATCCCACCCCCGGCGGGTCCCGGCCCCTCCCCGCGGGGCCGGGGCGGGGGATGCCGGGGCACAACCCCGCACAGACGCAGCCCAGGCGGGGCGGGCGCCGCCGCCTCCCCGGGGAGTGTGCGGGGTTTGTGCGGGGGCGTCGCTGTCCCCTCAGGGCGGTCCCCCCTCCCGCCC
>WEKY01056842.1:86963-98477 GCA_013390045.1 Picathartes gymnocephalus | reverse complement strand
GGAGGCGGGGGGGAAGGTAAAAATTTGGGATGTGAAAGGAGGCTCCAGGGGAAAAGGGGTACATTCCCCCCCCACCCCGCCCCGCCGCGATCCCGCGCGCAGGTGAGCGGAGCTGTTCGTTCAGCACCTCCGGCCCCGCGGGGCCCCCAGCGCCCGGAGGGGCTCCCGGGGGAACCACCGAGAGCCCTTTCTCCTGTAGAAACACGGGAGATGCCGAGAGTTGTATCCGAAGAAGGAGGCGGCAGTGCTGGAAGAAGAGAGAAAAATGTTAAAAAGCAATAAAATGACGTTAAATCAATTCACACAGGTGCCTGCTGCCTGTGCCAAGTGACTCGGGAAGTTGGGCTCCTTCCAAGAGGGGACATTCCTCACACCTGGCACAGCCACAGCCCGTGTGCTGCCAATTCAGCTAAAGATCTTCATCATCACTTCACTGTGCCCCAAACGTTTCACTTTTCAGTTGAACCTCATTCAGAAAAACACCCCAAGGAACAACCTTTCCTCCCTTCCCTGCCCAGGTAAACGCAGGCTTTTTCAGACTTCAGCTGCACATTTTTCCAGCTGTGCTGATTTCTCCCATCTTCACCCCATAAACATGAATGATGGAGGTTCAGCTCTCACTGACAGAAGCCTGTGGCTCTATTCCCACAGATTCACTGGAAAGATGCATTCCTGAAACTCCTGAGTTTGCCGGGGTTAATCATCCCCACCCTCTAACAAAGACAGGCTCACAGGGGAAATAACTGGAATTACATTTACTGGAATAACTGATGCAGGTGAAACGTACAAAATAAGGTAACAGAAACCTTCTGCCACTGCTTGAAGGACCCTTCCTCCTCCCGCACTCCAGTGATGCCTTTTACAAAATGGATTAAAACTTTCCATACAAGTATTTTATAAACCAGATCCTTCACTTACCTCATCTGCATCAGGACCAGTACTTTGTGGAAAGCCACCAGTGTGGCTTTGGTCACCTGTAGAGTCACAACATAGTGGAAAAACTTTTTTTTTTTAGGCAAAAATACATTTTTATCCCCATCAGCCTGGCAAAGCAGACTGGAGAGTTTCCATCTCATGGAGAGTACGCTGTTTCCACAGTTTCCTGAAATGCGGAGAAAATAAAATACAGCAAAATCAACAGCTCCCATAATCTCAGCACATTTTTATCCAAATTCTCTTTGCTACTTACACAAGAGGTGGTACCTGCACGCAGCTTCACCCGGCCAGGCTTTGGGGTTATCAGCAAACTGCTCACACTACACTGTAAAAACAACCTTCAAATCATTCCCAGGCTAACAGGAATCACATGAGGAGTCTGCCACAGATTAAATATTATTATATTAAACCTGGATTCCAACTTCATCACACCTTAAAATAAGCAGCTCTACATACTTTTAAACATTCAGGTTATTTTTTAAATAACTTTGGTATGAATATACTTTATTCCCAGTTTGACTACACAGTTCTCCACAATCACAGGCCAAGTGCTCAGTGTGCAGCACTTACAAGGCTTTTAAATCTGCATTTTGTGGTTTTCACCTGGAGGTAAGAAGAAACACTTCAAACCCAGCACCAGCTGGTACTGCCACACCTGTGTATGCATCGGGAGCAAAAATCAAGACATTTTCAGTTATTTTGATCATGGGGACGGAAATCAGGAGGAATGAAGAGACGGAAACAATCTTGGAAATCAAATCAGCTTCTCCATCTCCCTGCCAATGGAAAACTGAGAACAAATAATACTCCACAGCTGCTCTGGCCTCTCCCATTCAAATCAGCCAAACAGCCCTTCTGAACCATTTTGGCTGGGGTCAGAGGTTGGTTTTGGCTACTGTATTCCTGAATTAAGCCTACCCTCATTCCATGGAACTCCCCCAGAGGGTTTGGCATAGGGTAGCCATCACCTGGGTTTAGCCAATTTCCTTTCCTTCCTGAGACAGAAGGTTCATTCCCAACCAATCCTTTTTCCCTGCCTGCTCAGAGGCTTTCCCAACGCCAGTGTGGTCCAACATCAGCACCTTCTGCACCTGGGTTTTCCCCACAGACGCTGCTCAGGAGAGATCTCAGAACCTGCTGAAGCTTTGGAGCAGCTTTTTTTCTTTACAGCAAGGCTGGGAACCCTTCCTTTTGCTCTCTGGAAACCAAGAGTGGATACATCCAACACACCAGAGTCAGGTGGGGAAAAGACAAAGTGCTCTCACCAAGTAGGCAGTGGGGAATGTCCCCGACACTAGGAATAACCCTCTCCCTGCAGAAAGCAAGGCTCCCTTGATGGGACAGCAGAGGACATCTCAACAGAAGATTCCCTACTGCAAAGCCATGGAAAGAATCCGAGCCCAGACTGATTTAACAGGGCTGAACTGGTTTGGCTGGGCCAGTTCAGGAGGAATCAGAGGACTGGAGGAGGCTCATTGCAGTTAACTTCTTGTCACCGGAACACCCAGCCTGTCAAGGACTGAGCAGCAGAGACCCAGCAGGGTGCAGGTATCTGTCACCAGAGCAGGGAGGTGACACAGGACGGCACCACCTTCCTCAGCAGCATCACAGACCAGGAGAGTTCACAGTACCCACCGCTGCCCCGGGCAGGGCCAGGGGGACAGGAGGTCCTGGAGCAGCCCTGGATGCCCACGGCAGGAGCCAGTCCCTCTGGGCAGCAGCTGCTCCCTGTGAATGCTGTGTTGCCCAGAGCCCAGCACCTGTGTCATGCAGACACCGGGCACAATCTCTCAAAGAAGTCTGCTCTCTTGTGCTCCAGAGCCTGCAGGAAGCCCTGGATCCTCTCCTCCCGCAGGGCCGTGCATTTCTGCAGCAGCGTCCGCCGGCGCCGCGAGTCTCCCTGGGACGTGCACCCCTCCTGCTGCAGCTTCTTGCTCACGTAAGCCTGATCCCTCTCCATCTGCTGTTGCCTCCTCTCCTCCAGGTAGGAGTCTCTGGCCTTCTGGAGTGAAAAGCAGTGAGTGTTAGCACCTTGCCAGGCCTCTCAGCTCACCTGTGGTACAGGGGGAGGGCAAACAGCCCGTGCCAGGCCATCGATCTGCAGGTTCACTGAAGGCTGGCCCCGGGTCTGCCTCTTCCACCTTGAGGCAGCTTGACTGGTTATAAAAAATACAGGGATATCCTTCTGGGCCTTCCCTCCAAGACATGACTGCTCAGAGCACTAACTCCTAGTTAGAACAGATAAAAGTTAGGACAGATTCTGGAAAAACCCTCAGACACTGGAATCAGAGGAACAGCTACCAGAGAGCTTCTGAACCCCAGACTGTTGCACACTGTTACCCTCACCAGTGTCATCACAGCATTTTTGATCCTATTCTCCTGGCTGCTGAAAGGTTTTAGGGGATTCCAAACCATGACTTTGAGATGATCCAGTATTGACCTAATCAGCTTCAAAACAAAAGCAGAAATGAGCTCAGCATCTCCAAATTTCTGTGATCTAAGAGTGGACTGGCTTGAGACACAGCAGGAGAAAGGCAAAGGCAGGAGCCATCCTTGCCTACCCTTCAAGTATTTAAAATATTATGTGGTAGGGCATCACTTTTAGATTTCTCCTTATTGCACACGCCCTGGCCTGCAGCTTCCAACAGCAAAAACATATCAGCAGGAAGGAATATTAAGCTTCTATTTTTAAAAACTGTAAAACTGGTCACTGTGACAAACTCACACACACAAACACACTTGGGAAGTGCTGGTCTTTCAAACAAGCAAGAAAAAATAATTACTCTAATGAGAGCCTGACTCACTCATTCCCAAACTTTTCCTGAGCCCAAGGCAGCTCTGGCTCTGGAAATTAGCTTTTTCTGTGCTGGGAGTGAGAGCAGAAATATCCCCAGCCCCAGCAAACCCACTGAATGGATGCACTCCAGAGCTGACTTGAACTGCAAGAATCATCAGCCTGTTGAGCAGAAGATTTCCACCCTCAAAGTGCAATTCTGTTTATTGCCCAGAAAAGACTCAGCTGACCACTGCAGGGGCAGGCTGGCCAGCCAACACCTCCATTCCTTCCTGAGATCTACCAGGTACCAAAAGCAGAGTCTAGCTGATCCTGGGACTCTGTGGTGAGCAACAACCAGCTGGAGACTGCGCAGGAGGCTGGGAAATAAAATGGCAGTCATGAAAAGTGATGCTGTTTGAGCTGATGGAAGGAGGGCATCTTTTATCCAATAGCTACAAATTGAGGGGGTTTATGTACCTTGTCACCCCTTCCATCCTGCTGCCCACCCACATCCCAAAAGCAGCACATTCCCAAAGCAGACACACCTATTTTAAATTAAAAAAGACCCAGCTCCTAAATCTCAGTTCCTCTGAGGAGAAAGTCCTCCCTCTGCACAATTGTGAGGGTTCCCTGGTAAAAAGGGCAGCCTCACACACTGCGAAGTGGCTCTTCCAGGGAGAAAACTGACCAGAGAACAAATGTGGACAATGAGGAACCTTGATAATAGCATGGCATGAACACATCCAGCCACCAACCAGAACTAAGAGAAGATGAGAATAGCTGGGAACAGAAGCTGCATTTGTTGCCTGTCAGAAACCAGCACCAGGAGCAAAGTCAGAACAGTGACCTTACTGTTCCAGACAGAGGCCAAGCTCATGGCAATGACAAACACTGCTGCCTTTTTTGCTTCCCTCTTCATGCAGAAGGTGAACTGCCATTAGTTGTACTAATACAATGAACTGCTGGTAGGAAAAGGGCAGACTCGGGCCAGAAATAGGAACAAAGGAGGTTCAGGACGTGGAGAGTTTGGATGCTGCCAGACTGGCTGCACCTGATTAAATTCAGCCATAACCACAACTGGCTAGAATCTCTTTGACAACTCTCAGGGGTGAGCAAGGTCCCTGAAGGTAGAAAAGGGCAATGTAATGCCTGTCTTTAAAAAGAGGACCCAAATAATTAGGGAACAGGCACGTTCAGCAGCCAGATGTGGCGGAGGTTAAGAGCTGCCACACCGAGGTCCTTCTCCTGCCAGTCACTGCTCTCGCTGTGTCACAAGTTGCTGCCCCCCACATTTCTCCATCAAGAGCTCCAGCTCCCACACTTGTTTTGCTTAAAAACAGCCAAATTACCAAGTCACTACTGAATTGGCCAGCTGTATCAAAACCAGGTCAGGGAGAGCTCACAAAAACAGATCTAAAAGGAGAGGAACAATGTCAATGAGCAATGGGAACAATCCCTTTGGCAGGTACATCTGGACCCAACAGAAATTGGGCACTTGTCCACAGACTCACAGCTCAGGCAGCCTTATTTCAGCTCCCAGAAAGGAAACTCTAAACCCGCTTGTTAAAACCCCAAAAACAATAGTGGAGTTAGAAGAAGAGCATGTGAGTACTCTCTGCTTGTTCCAGTGTGAACTCAGCATCTGCTTACAGCACTGATGAAGTGTCTGAGTTAAACTGGCATTAAACAGAGATTTCCCCCTGTGGCACACCAGGAGTGCTCACCTGGTGTGTGAGTGCTGGGACAGATGCTCCAGCTGCTGGAATGAGCAATGAGCAACAGAGACAGTGCTGTCTGTATCCAGACTTTGGATATTTTGGGTCTTGCTGAAAGCAGAGGAGTCTGGCCACACACCAAGACAGTTGTAACAAGCCACAGGGGTAAAGGAGAAGCAACACTTGGGCTGCTACTGAAACAAGATCTTAACAATCCCTGCTCCCACTTTGCAGCCTCTCACCTGATCTCCAGCTGCTGTGCAGGTAACACAGGTGGGGTTGGGCTCTCCAGCTCCCTGAGGCTCCCTTACCTGTAAAGCACTGTAGTTCATCTGGAACTGAAGGATAGCCTCACACAAGTTCCAAAAGGAATATTCTGGCCACAAGACTGACTGAAACACCAGGCATGAATGGGATGTCTGCAGAAAGCAAGACCACCAACAATTTAATCATTGTGCAAGAGAAAAGGTTATTAAGATGCAGCTCTCTTGGGCAAACTATGCCAGTTTCCCCACAAAGGTTTTACCTAGGCTGTGTTATCAGATTCTACTTAAAGTGAGGTAAAAACCAGCCAGGAGAGTCTGAAATTGCACAATGTAGAGTCTTTCTAATTCGTTTATAATGCTGGGACACCAGTCATCCACTCCTGCAAAGGCATCAGCAGAACTCTTTCTAATGCTGTGTTGGTCTTCAGAGAAGTATTTTTAATAACTTCAGCATCACAGACTTACAAAAAACCTAAAATAGCAACGCTGGAGTACCAAAGGCAAAGGGAATAACAGTTGAACTGAGGATCAGGACATGACATTTAAGCCATTCTTCAGATGACATCTCATGATATTCCTTACCTCCCACTCATGGCATTTAAACTGCTTAATGAAGCCAAGAGTTGTGGTGCACTGAAGATATCCTTGAGCTGGATGGTGAAATATTTCAAGTTAAAACCTATTTCTGCCACCAAGTTCCTCAAAGTTTCAGGTAAATGTGTTCCTATGATGACTGCTAAAACAATCTAACACTTAAGAGGACTCCTCTACCACAGAGAGGACTGAGCAAAGTGTTATTTCATAGCATTGACACCAGCCAGGGCATAGGTGTGCCCAAAAATAGGGGGAGGAGAGAGGATGCCTTGGTAGGTAACCACAGCTCAGGCCACACAAGTTCTGAGGACTTGCCAATTAAATAATTTGGCATGGGAACATTTGATGTGGTTGCCTAAAGGCAACTGGGTTTTGGCTGCAAACTGTACATGTAAAACAACACGTGAGCTTCAAGTGAAGCAGCTCCACTCAAATGTTCTCTTCAAAGAAGTAATTATCTAAAGGTGAGCAGAGGAACAAAAGGATGAGAATTCAGGATTTCAGGTAATCACAGAACTGCAAGAAACAGGTTCCTCAGAGGTGCCCAGCACTCAGTGCATCCTGGAAGTTACCTAACCCCAGCAAAAGGAGTTTCTGAGCCCTCCCATCTGCTTGCACCTGGAGGCAGTGGAACACCAGCACTCTCTGAGGTAAAGATGGAATATCCCAAGGAGAAAACAGACACTTTACCTGCCAGAGCAAGAAATCACTGAGGCGAACCTCTCCAGAGGTTCTTATCAGCAGGTCTGGGTCAGGGGAGTTGTTGGTGTACAGACATTTATCCAGCAGTGACTCAGACACATCACTAAAAGAAAGACACAGTTTACTGACCCCTTTCCTGACCTGACGGATGTGGCACAAAGCAGAATTAAGGGGTTTTATGTAAACTCAGGGCTGCAGATTAAAACTGGGTGGTGGAGCTGAACCACAGCCAGTCATCAACTTGCTTCTGACAGACACTGCTGTCTGCTCCACAGGCTATTCCAAATGCTATTTCAGCCCCCAGAGCATCCCACTCCATGCTCTTTGAAACATAACACAGTGGTGGAAGCAGACTGTGAGGGCTTCCATCTGGAGCAGGGAGCAGAGTGTAACTATTCCTTCTCCTTCAGGGTGGAGGAACAGTGCAGCATTCATGATTCATCTGTTGTTTGACCTCACAGCTAAGACTGTCAGCCAAGGAGCCAATTGTTGTGGCATAAAATCTGCCTTCACATTTAAACTAACTTAAGACACAGACCTAATTTCTCTTCTGTCTTGGTTGTGTATCTATCACCACGGTAACTGAAATAATAAAAGCCAAACATTGCATAGTAGCTTTAAGTCATTTGTTCCACTCACACTGGTTTAATGAGATCTATTTAAAAGCCACTTGGCTTCTGAGAGGTTTCTCATGCAGTGTGAGTGGCAAGACAGGCAGGATTCATCCAAAAGCCTCACACAGAAAGCCAAGAGCTACCTGGGTTCCAGCAGTCCTTGTTCCACCCCCCAGGCCATCTCCCTGACAGCATTGCTGATCTCATGTCTCGATGTGTATGCAAAGCAGACGTTCAGAAAGCACCTGCAAAGAGGAAAAGATGTGAAAGGTTCATCCCCAGAAGGTCCAGCAGATGACAGTGGTGTGAGCTTGTAGGACCAAGAAGAAAAAAAGACGAGTAGCATGTCTGCCAAGTCCCAGCCCTCAGGAAGAGGAGGAAGAGGTGAGGTATCAGCTCTTTAAACTGAGTGTCCCTTACTTGTTGTAGTTCCTGGTTGCCAGCACAGCTTGGGCAATCAGCTCCTGGATATCCACGGGCAGGAGGGGCAGGTCCCCCAGGACACGGATGCACACCCCGTGCTTCTTCAGGTTCTCCCTGCACCCAGCCAGAGAGGGGACCACAGAAAACACATCAGTCTCTACTGCACAGGTGCCAACATCCACCCACAGCTCCAGCAAAACTGGGAACTGGAGAAAGGCAAAACCACCAAATGTTTTTCCGGTGTGCAAAACTGGCTGAGAATTGATCATCCCAAATCACTCCATACAGGTACACTGATCGTTCCCCACACCAGTTCCTGAGGTACAGACATAACCAAAGGACCAGGAAATGATCACAGATTAGGCATCCCTGCCTATGGAAGCTTAGAATACAACCACAGGCTCTAGGCACCTCTAACTAACCAAAAATTAAGACAAAGCTTTGATATTTCATGAAGACAACATCTGTCCCTCTGGGTTTCTGACTGTGCCGTCTTTATCTGAAAGCTGTCCTGTCCCCACAGTTTGGATGGGACAGCTGACACAAATCTGGCATGCACAGAGCTCTGCACCCCACCCAGGCAGGCACAGCCCCTCCAGACAAATCTCTGGCTGGAGGTGGGGAGGGCTCTCCTCACTTCATCCATTTTCAGGACTCGGAACACCCCTGCAATCCATGGTGTCCTGCTGCAGTTCCACCCTGTGGGACACAGACTTGGGGGACTCTTACTGCTCCTCCAGGAGGCGGCTGAACTTCTGTCTGGCCAGGTCCATGAGCCCATCCACCTCCTCCTTGGAGCGTTTGAAGTTCTCAATGCTGAAGGCATAAACCGTCACCTCCCGAATGCCCAGGTTCAAGCACCACCGCAGCGTCTGCAAGGAGACAAAATGTAACAATCAGCCCAGCAAGACACCACTTCTCCATGTAAAACCTTCCTGGGGTTTCCCACGATGCCAGGACTGGATCAAAAGAAACGACCATCGAAAATATGAAACCCCCTAGATGTGAATTCCAGACTCATTTTAAAGAACAGGAGGAAAATATCACTACCTAGGATGAGAATCCCTCATAGGGGGCTAATCCAGCCAGGAAAAGCACCTCGGTTGATAACATAAATTGTATAATACTGTACCTTTCAAAACGTTTTTAAATAAAGTCAACCTCTTTCACAGAAATAAAACCTTTGAGATCTGTAAGGCAGATATCTTAATTGTATGCAAAACAGAAGGTAAAACAGCTGACTAGAATGACTCTGCAAGATACCAGAGAGGGAGGAGCTGAAGTTGTGAATCCTCATGATGAACATCAGCTCCCAGCACAGGCCTGGCTCCAGTGAAGAGAAGGAACACAAGACTTCAGTCCAGCAGCAAACACAGCTCAAACTTCTACCACACAGAGCTAGAAAACATCCTCCCCACCTGTGCCAGCTTGTCAAAGCCCTGGGAATGTCCTTGCTGTCTCTCCACGTGACACTTCTGGGCATAGCGGCGATTGCCATCCATGATGAAGGCAACGTGCTTGGGCATTGGACCTGCCTGGAAAACAGGGAGAAGCACAGGGGAGCAGCAGGTGAGCAGGGCTGTCCACCACAGAGAGCTCAGCCCCTGTCCCAGCAGCCCTGCGTGCTCCCAGGAGTGCAGGGGTATCCCCTAGCAGCTGGAATCAGCAAGGTGCTCATTTCCTCCTTGTCAGCCCCAATTTAGGGTGCCCAAAGGTCAGTGTGGACAACTGCCTGAACTGAAAAGCAGCTTTTCCCACCCCATTTCTCTCACCACAGAGAGCTGCAGTGCTCAGGAGCTGCAACAGCTGCAGCCATGGAGGAGGTTAATGCTGCATTTTTTATTTCAGAGCTCAAGGGCCTTTTCACAGACACAACTTCAGAGCAAACAAAAAAAAAAAGATCATAAGACTTCCCTCCACAAAGAGGAGTGTTCCTTTCCACTGACCTCACTGGGCCTGGCAGGGGCAAGGGGCAGCACCATCAGCCTCAAGCCTGAGCAAGGAGAGGATTTTCCTGGAACTGGTGAGTTTTTTTCCAATACTCAGTTTCATTCCTTAAACTCCCAATGTGAAGATCTCTCTTCTCTGCCTCCTTCCCATGCCCTGTTTTCATCAGCAAGGGCACAGATCCTTATTGGCAAGCAGTGCCTGCAGCCTTGCTCATTTGCAAGGCTAAGCCTAAGTAATCTCCCACCCTGGGATGCTGTTGAGGGATGCACATCCAGTGCCAGCACCGAATGTACCCTTGCCAGCAATGCTCCCTTCCCACAGCACTGCGGCCACAGGGACAGCTCCACCCTGAAGAACCTGCCAGCTCTTCACCACGAAATCCACCCAAACCCATCCCTTACCTTAATGATATTGGCACAGAACCTCTCTATGACGGTCAGCTCGCCCTCTCTGATCCACGACATCTTTTACTGAGAGCTCCTTTCCTTTCCCAAAGGGAAGATGAAAATAAAGGGGTTAAAGGTTATTGTTTGAGCCCAGAGCAAACAAACCACCTCGAAAAAATCAGCTCTGACTTGCTGCTCTGGAGCCCTTTATGTTGTCTGTGTGAGCCTTTTGATAAGCAGGCAGTGGGGAAGCTCAAAAAGGGGCACTGGAATTTTCCAGCTGTGTCATCAGAGTGGATTCTGCACCAGTTGGTGCAAGGAAAAGCATCCCTGAGTCCTCCAGCCTGCAGGGCTGGTTGGTACAGACCCACAACCTGGGTGCCACCACCACAAAGAGCCCAGACCCAACCACCCGGATTTCATCCCACCATGCAGGGGCAGCAGCAATTGAGTTACACTGATGAGTTCATTCTCCTGTGGGCTTTCTCTGCCTCCTCCCTCAGGAAGGGATCCCTACCCACAGCTGCAGCCACAAAACATTAAGGCAAGGAACTGCTGAACCTCGAGCTGCTTCCAAAGCTTTTAATGCTCCCCTTGCACGGCTCGGGCTGAGCACATCCAACGCCATCGCTGGTTGCTAAAGGTCAGCTCATGGCAATCAACCCTTCGCGCGTGGTTTTACACAGCCATTTAAAGAACGACCTTCACAGAGGGCTGTAAGCCCGGGGCAGAGCGGCGAGGGCCGTGCGGGCGCAGCCAGGAGGCTCCAGCTCCCAGCAGCGAGTAGAGCCGGGGGGCAGAGCGGGACGCACACCCAGACCCTGCGGGTGACTCCGCTCCCGGCAGCCCCGCGGGCCCACCCGGGCGGGAAGCGCACGGTGGGGACGCGGCGCCCCTTAGGCCTCCGCCGGCTTCGTGAGGGGAGGGACGCGGCCGCCGGCGGGAGAGACACGGCGGAAGAAGACACACACTCCCCCTCCCCGGCCGCAATGCCCCGACCGTGCCCGGTAATCCCCGGTTCTCGTCCCGGTACCTGCCCCGGCGGCGCCTCCTTAGCCTCCGCCGGAGGGTGACGTGCACTTCCGCTGACGTCACGCGGGGGCGCCCACCGCGGGGCGCGCGCGACGGCGGGGCTGGGGCGGGGCTGGGGGC
>WEKY01056842.1:71382-86724 GCA_013390045.1 Picathartes gymnocephalus | reverse complement strand
GGAGAAAAACAAAAGTAACCACACACAAAACATCACCAGCAGCCATTGCCCATGGTCTTTATTAATTTTTATTTTTTCCAGAAAAAGAAAAGAAACCCCACATTTTACACAGTTGTTACAAAAACAAAAATAAAATGAACAGAGGGGTGAAAACCTGCAGCAACAGGAACTGAGGATCTCGCTGCAGGGGCTCCGAGAGGAAATGTCTT
The DNA here is from genome assembly GCA_013390045.1 of Picathartes gymnocephalus. NCBI lineage: Eukaryota > Metazoa > Chordata > Aves > Passeriformes > Picathartidae > Picathartes > Picathartes gymnocephalus. The sequence continues at coordinate 86,515 of WEKY01056842.1, read as the reverse complement.
TGGGAAGTGTGAGTAACTCGCTCAGGGGTCACCCTGAGCCCCCCCCGCACACAGAGCCACCCCAGTTATCCCCTCCCTCCCACCCACTCCATCAGACTTCACGGGTTTGACACGAACGCTTTGGTTGCTAGCAGTAAACATGCATTACATTCTTCCGTCTCCTCCTGGACATTTTTGGGACTCAAGGCTTTTGCCCCAGGGCAGACACCCCCTCGTGAGGGACATCTTTGTTTTATTTGTCATACATTCAAACACTCCCGTGTCACAGCAGGACCCTGAGCGTGCCCCATCCTCCCCGACTGTCCCCTCATGCACAGTGCCTGTGGGCAGGGCGGGCCGTGATGCAGCAATTTAGTTAATTATTGTCAAGATAAGGGAAGAACCACAATGGCCAACGCAAGGAGGTGCGAATCAATCTCATCTCCTCCAGTGTGGCTTCCCAACACAGATAAAAATCCCTGTTTTCGATCCCAGCACCCCGGGGGAAACCGGAGTGATTCCCTATTTGCTTCAGCCCAGGACAGGGATGGTTACGGAGCTCCCACCTGGCAGCTCTGTGTGGGAGAGCACATCCATCTGCTCCATAACCTATTAGATGCTTTGGATATTTTAATTTATTTTTCCTTTTTTCTCTTTTTTTTTTTTCCTCTTATTTTTGTAAACAATAATCAAGGAGAATACTGAGAGAAAGTGGAAAGATTTACAGAGGTATTTACACACACTAGACATCTAGCAGAAAAATCACCAAACCAATAAAGTGGGAGCAGGTGGGGAGGGTCCTACACGATTTTTGAGGGGGCAGATACAGGAATTGAGGGGGCAGATACAGGGATGAGGGGGGCAGATACAGGGATTTAGGGAGCAGATACAGGGATGCGGGGGCAGATACAGGGATGAGGGGGGCAGATACAGGGATTTAGGGAGCAGATACAGGGATGCGGGGGCAGATACAGGGATGAGGGGGGCAGCAGTTTCCCTGGCACAGCCGAGGTGCCGGGGGGAGGCCGAGAGCCCCCTCCCCAAGGCTCTATTGCATTTACCCCGTCAGACTAAAGCTGTTTTCCTGAAGCAGTTTTGTACAGACCCCGTTGCTAGTCAAGAACTAAAAGTCCTTCCCCCTTCTCCCAAGAAGAGACCACCACCTCACCCTAAACTACTGGAGCAGGGCAGGGAGCTGCTCTCCATCCCCCCACGTGCCGGGGGTCACTGGGCTCCAGCAGCCTCAGTGAGCCCCCCAGAGCCCCCCATCCCTGGGGATGGAGTTGGTGCTCCCATCTGATCCAGCCCTGCCCCACATCTAAACCTATTGCTACTAAAAACCAGCAGAAAATGCACCCACGGCCTGATGCCCTCCCTGGGAAGGCTCCAGCCACCCCTGGGCTGCAAGAGGAGTGTTTCTACCCCAAAACCAGAGTTTCCCCCAGCCATGGCGAGTCAACATTTGAGGGAATCCAGGAAGGAGAAAAAGATGGAGCAGTTGCACCTCTCTCAGACTTGGAACCGGGTCCCTCATCCCAGGAGGTCATGGAGAGCCAGCCCTGAGCCGGAGGGTGGGGAAGGGCAGGGATTGAGGGTAACCCTGTCCCCCAACAGCCCCTGGTCACTGTCTGCTCTTCCTATGTCCCCCTGGATGGGGCTGGGACCCCCATCCTGACCCCCAGCCACACAGCACCAGCCTGCTGGGAGCCTGTGTGACATCCCAGCCCGTGGCAGCAGGGCTCAGGCACGGCGTGGACCAGAGTGTTCCCAGCAGGTGTGAGAGTAAACAGGAGAGAGAAACAGAGGACAGTCCTCAAGAGCCCCCAGGCTGGGAGAAATTCAGGAGTTGGGGAGCCGACACAGGCTCTAGCAGCTGTTCCCTGCCCATGGCACTGCCTGGCTTCTCCATCCCCACACATGGATCCACAGACTCAGATGCCTCCATCAGTGCATGGGGAAGGGAAAGAGACCATTCAAATACAGTTAAAAAGAAAACAAACCCCAAACATACCAAAAAACACATTTGAAAAGCTTGACAACATGTCAGGCCACCTAGCAAACATCCAGTGAGGTAGATCTACGCTTCCAGTACAAACTTCATAATTTCTTTGTGCTGTCAGAAAAAACCCTCCTCTCTGTCCAGCACTGGGCTACAGAGGCATTTTATCCCTGAGATTGCTCGAATACCTGAGAATAAGTTGCAGGAATTATGTCCTTTCTCTCCTTTTTTTTTTTTCTTTTCTTAAAGATTAAAATATACAAAAATACAAAACCAGAATATTTATATTAAAAAAAAAAAAAAAAAAGAACAACAAACCCAAAACAAAGACGACAAACAAACCCAAAGATACGTCATTCACGCACGTCCTAGTGCAGCTTTCACTTGGCCTTGGCTTCAGCATGGCTGGGGGGACTCCCCGGGAGAAGGGGGGGCTCCACCGGGGCCAATAAATAAAGGCAAGGCTTGGGAAGGGCTGTGGGGAGGGGGGACAGCAGCCCCCAACCCGGGACAGCCTTGTCCCCTGTCCCTGGGGAGGCTCAGGCCCAGAGCCAGCGGGTTCTGCAGCGTGGGGTGGGCAGGAGGAGCAGAGGTGTTTCCCCAGCCCCACGTTCTGGAGGCAGGGAGAAGCCTGAGAGGGGACGAGATGGCTGCATAAAACACCTCGTGCTCTCTGGGCTGGCACTTGGGAAGGATTAGGGGGAAAAAATGTGGTTTTCCTTTGATTTGCTCTCCCCCAGGCTGCAGCTCGCAGCCCACAAACAGGCGGTGTTAGTCCAGCCCCGAGGGATGATCCATTTCCTCCCAGACTGAGCCCAAATCCGGGCTCTGCTGCAGTCAGCAACGGAGCAACCACGGAAAAACCATAAATCCTCATGCCTCCCTGGAAGTGAGGAGCCACGAGGAGCAGAGGGACCCGCGGGACCGGCCCACGGGGATCGCCCTGGAGCTCCGCGGGCAGCCTTTCCCTCAGCCTCCCTCCCGGGGCAGGCATGGGAGCGGGTCCCCTGCGGCTCATCCACCTGAGCCTGTTGGAAGCTCAGGAGGAGAGGAAGCATGAGCTCCTCCCTGGGATGTTGCCCCTCTGCTCCTCCTCCCCAAGAAACGACTGCCTGGCTTCACTTAGGAAAAAGATAAAGATTAATCAAATATGTTCGGGGTTTTTAGCAGGAAGAGGTGTGTTGGGTGCTGCCTTCCCCTGTTTTGGAAAAAGCCATCCTGATGCTAACAGGGCTTTTCCCAGCCCGGGCATGGGGGGACAGGTGTGTGCAGGGACACCGGGTCCCCACTGCCAGCACTGCCACCTGCCCTGCCCAGTCCTTCCCCCGCCCTCCCTGCCCCGAACCCCGTGCTGCCCCTTGCCTTGCCAAAGCCTTCTCATCCCGGTGGAAGCCCCCCTGTCCCTGCCACCCACCATCATTCCCGGGTTTCGGGGAGGAGGGCCGAGCTGTGCATGTCCTCCTCCTCTCGGAAGTAGGCGGGCTTTCCCTGCGAGCTGGGGGACTGCTGTGCTTTGGCGGGGCAGTTGGCGACCATGTGGCTGATGCTCTGGCAGAAGTGGCACTTCTTGGGCTGCGGCGGCAGCTTGCACTCCTTGGCGTGGTGGTCCAGCCCGCCGCAGTTGTAGCACCTGCGTGAGGGGAGGAGAAATAGAATGAGGTGCGAGGATGCTGGGACCCATGGGATCTGGCTTCGTAGCCAGAGCTGGGCTCGGCTTTTGAGGTGAGTGATGGCCCCGGGGCTGGTCCCCAGCTCGGCCAGCTGGGGCTCAGTGGTGCTGCTGGTACCCAGGAGATGGCAGCAAACCCCTGCACGGCAGCCACACACCGGGGACAAAATCGGGGTGTTGGGGGTTTCCACCCCTCTGGCTCCATCAGTGTCCTATGTCTCCAGACCCCGCTCCCGGGGTTCCACCGCCCCAGGAACCCGCAAAGGAGCAGCTGACAGCCCCAGCTGTCATCGTGTGGGGACAAGCCCAGGGGGGCTTCTCGCAGGGCTGTGCCTTCCAGCACTCATCCCATGGGTGACACCTTCACACCGGAGCCGTGCGGGCAGGGGGAGCTGCCTTGTGTCCATATTAAATCCTGCATCCATGTAGGACAGCCACAACCCTTTTTTCTTTCCTTTTCCCTCACAATTCCTTTCTGATTAATTTAGAAACCTGTTTATGAGAAGAGCTGAGTGGGGTGGGGAGCATCCACTGGGAAAACTGGGATGAGGCATCCCCAGGCAGCCGGGATGGAGAGGATGGAAGAGGAGAGGAGAGGGGGGATGAAGGGCTGGCCAGTTGCCCCGGGGCTACCATCCCACCGTGGGAGATGCTGTCAGGACGTCCGGCTATTTCCTTCCCACAAGGAAGGGCTTCTCTTGGAGAAAATTACCCCAGCCCAGCACGGCTCCCCGGGTGAGGGGAGCGGCTGCCCGGGGTGTCCCTGACCTCTGCCCCTTCCCTGCTGCTTCCCTGCCCTTTCCCCACCGAGCTGCATCTGCCACTCATTAACCACCGCAGGAAGCTGCTTTCCCAGAGGAAGGGTCACTCACTGCCCATCCCGCCGGAGCCGTGCCCATCCCCGGGCAGCTCCCGGTGCCCGTAGGGCTCAGCCCCAGCCCCACCTCGGCCCTTACCGATCTCCTTTCGATCTGCGCTTCTGGAGGCTCTTCCCTTTGGGCCTCCTGTCGCTGCCGATGCAGAAGACGCCCCCGGGCCCGGTCACCCGGATGGACTCCAAACCTTTGGATGATTTCTTGAAGGTGAACTCGACAGCTTCGCCCTCCTTCAGGCTGCGGAAACCCTCCATGTGGAGCTTGCTCTGGGGGCACGGGGAGAGGATGGGGGTCAGCACAGAGCTGGGCTCTCCAGGCACAGCACAAACCCCTCCTGGGGCACGAGAGCTGCCAACGACCCCCTCTGCCTGTCCCTTGATTTTGTTTTTTTTTTTAAATACGAAAGAATCTCGAGGCTTTGCACAATCACACGGACCCAGCTTGTGGCAGAACCTGTAGCAAGGCCAGGAGGCTGGAAGCTGGCACTGCCAGCCCCCTCACTGCAGCTCACCTCAGTTCAAGCCCTTTAACTGCCTGCAATAGTTAATTAAGAGCCATTTGGCACAGGATTATCACTGCTGGGAGCTTCTCCCATTCCTTCCAGGAACACCACATCAGTTATCACCACACAATCAAACCAGGGGAGCCAAGAAAAACCCAGGCTGGGGCGGGGGGTTGTGAGGTGACAGGAAAACCCACTCCGTTTTCAGGGGCTCTGTCCATTTTAGCAGAACAAATCCCTAAGGAGCAGAGCTGGGTGAAGCAGCCGGCCATCCTTAACCCCTGTGCCGTGAGCATCCCTGCCTGCTCTGCCCGGGGGCGGCTGCATCCCGGGCAGCAATTCCAGCTCGGCTTTCCCGCAGCTCTGCGAGCGGAGCCAAAACGAGCATGAGCAACGAGTTCAGGGGAATTTGCAGGCAGAGGGAGGAGCAGCTGCAGCCGGCTGGGGATTCCCAACGCCTGCGCGGCTGCAGCACGACCCTGCATTTATGAATGGAGCATCTCCCCCATTCATGGCCCGGAGGGTTCCCGTCACGTGGGCCGTGCTCTCCCATTCTCCCCGCACCGAGCCTCCGTGTGAACGCTGTATGGGCCAGGCGGGCACGGCCTGCGCCCTTCTCCACCCCAAATCTCACCACGAGCCGCGAGGAAACACCCCGTGTAAAAGCAGAGAGGGAAGAAATGGAGTTGTTGGGTTATAGGAGTGAATTTTTCTCGGCAGGGTCTTGCAGGATGTCCGTGTACCCGCGGGTATAAGAGAAGAGGGAACGCAGCAGAGCTCGAGGAACAGCCCTTGAGACCCCTTTTCCCCTCCGTTTCTGTGCCTGGGGGTCCAGCTCGGGGCGGGACAGACCCCATGTGCTGGGCCAAGCCACCCCCCCCGCCCCGGACCCCTGCTGGGGTGGGATCCAGAGCGGCCACATGGGATCCTCCTTTGCTCTCTGACCTGCTCCTGCTGCCTAAAGAGAGAGCCAAACCCCAAACTCTGAGGTCCCAAATGACAACAAGGAGAGTCTCAGAGCCACCTCTGCCCCTGGCAAAACCCCGGACGCTGCTCCCCAACACCAAGCCAGCTCCCCCCGTGCTGAGCATCCCCCACGCAGGAACTCTGTGCCCAAAGCACCAGCACATCCCAGAGGTGCCTCAGCACCTCGGGTCAGCCACCCACCCTGCCCTGTGCCATTTGTGAGGCGATTTGGGCAATGGGAGCTACCCCAGATGGGGAATTTACCCCATTCCCACAGCAGCCCCGGGGTTTTGGGGGTAAGGAGGGGCTGAGCATCACTCCCTGGCGTGGGAGGCAGCCCTGGAAGCCGGGGACGAGGCCAAGCACCTCCCGTGGCTCCTCTCAGGGCGTTTACAGCCCCAGCTGGCCCAGCTGTGTTTACACTGCAGTGATGAAAACTCCCAGGCACTCAGCCCTGAGCCTCGGGATAAAGCTGAGCTGTGCCAGGGGGGACCCCAGCGCATGGGCTGGGCCCCCCCAGCTCAACCACACCGAGGGCACCACCGCCAGAGCCCAGCCCCGTCACCCCCACTTGGGGGAAGAGGAGGGATGGGGCAGAAGCTGCCACAACATGATGGGGAAGCGATTTATTTTCCAGCAGAGGGTGAGGATGACAAGCACCCCCCCAGCCCCCTCCGCCAAAAGGCCAAAGGAAACGCCCTCTCCCCAGGGAAGGGGGGGACAGAGGCTGGGGAGCCCCAGCTCTCCCCCCCCCCCAGCTGCAGCCTTTTGATGTGATCTGCAGAGTGGCTGGTGGTCCCTGCGCATCCCCCCTGCCCCCTTCCCAAAACACACACATTGCTGGCATTCCTCTGTTATCAGATAGGTAATCAAACTGCAGCCCATTGAATTAGCTGCATACCTCCTGCATCTGAAAGGAAGGGGCCCAGAGCCCCTGTCCCACACCACACACAAAGCCGGAGCCTTCCCAGGCCTCCACACACCCACACCCCCCCAAAAAATAAAGAGAGGAAGGGGGGGATTGGAGCGAGCCAGGGATGCTGGGGACGAGGGGGAGCGCAGGGGAGGGCCGGGGCCGGGAGCCACCGGCCAGCGAGAACAAAGGGCCGGCGGCGGCCGCGCTCCCGCTGCCCAAATTCCAGGAGTTCCAGGCCCCGGCGGGGGGAGGAAGGGTGGCCGGCATGGCCGCGGGCCCTCTGACCCCCTCCAGCCCCTCCACACACCAGCGCTGTGCCCGGCTGGGGGAACTGGGGCTCTCCCGCTGGGTGCTGCGGTTTGGGTCCCTTGGGGGAGCTGAGGGTCAGTCTCGAGGGGGTGGTTTTGGTGTGGGGGGTGTGGGGTGGCCCTGGGCTCGGGGTCACAAAGCACTGCCCATCCCAAAAGAAGCGCAACCCAACGCGAGGATTTCCTTGTGGTCCTCAGGGCCCGGAGTTACCCGGGGGGACAAGGGACAGCGGCAGAGCTGGCCCAGCTTCACCCAGCTGCCCCCCGGGCACCACAGCGGGCACCTCTCCTCTTCTCCCCCTCCCTGTCCCTCCCACCCCGCATCCCGGTTATTTAGGGCACACAAAGGCGCAGGACGTGAGCGGCCGAGCGCTGCCCACCCCACCCCCCGCCCGGCACACCGGGGCCTTCATCCCTCCTCTTCCTCCCCCCTGCAAATCCCTCAGCACAAATCCCACATTTAGACCCATTTCCCGTCCCGAAGGGATGACACCGTGGGGCGCCCCAAACCCCACGGCTGCCCCCCAAACTGCCGGGCTCCGGCTCAGCCCCACCCCGCCGGGCTCCGGAGGGGCTTGGCCGGCCCCGGGGTCACCATTGTCCCCGCGGCCTCCCCAGCGCGACACAAGGGGACGTTTATTCCCAGCCAGCCCCGGCCACTCAATCAAACCATCTTTGTATCCAGCGGGGCCTGGGGCGGAGCGGCCACTGCACCTCGGCTCTCCAGCGCCCTTTAAACTGAAATCCCTCGGAAAACGAGCCGGCCTGCCGTGCTGGGATGAGGGCGGCTGGTGGCAGTGCCAGGGGTACCTCTGAGCCCTGCCCAGAGCATTTCGGGCAGCCCAGCCCCACTGCAGGCAGTGCCAGTGCCTCCGTTTCCCCCGCTCTGCAGAGGAGGGTCAGGAAAAAGAGCCCGGGGATTGCTGAGCCCCCGGGGGCCGTGTCCCCATCACTGGGGGTTCCCTGTCCGCGGTGACCTCTGACTCAGCTGGCACCCCCAGCAGTGCCCCGGGCACCGTGCAGCCGCACCATCCTCTGCACCCCTCTGTCCCCAGAGCCACGCTGTCCCTGTCCCCACGGACCCCCTGTGCTGGCAGTTGCGAGGCATCGGCCACCCTGGATGGGGGTGCAGGGCAGCCCCCAGAGCCCCACGTCTCCCGGCCACCTTCACGCCAGCAGGGTCACCCCCGAGGGCCGATCCCAGGGGCAGCACAGCCCAGGGGAAGCAGCTGCACCGCAGGGGCTCAGGTTTGGCACAGTCAGTGAGAGCAGCCCCTGGCATCAGTGGGTGCAGGGGCTGACACTTGCCCAGTTCTTGTGGGTCCCGCTATCACCACTGGACATTGCCACAATCCCGAGGGGTGCAGCAGCCTCAGCCCAGCCCTGGCTGAGCAGATCTCCCCTCAGCCGGGCACTGCTCGATGGCAAACAGCCCCCGAAGCAGATTCCGGGAGGGCCGGGCTCTGCCAACACGGAGCAGTGTCCCAGTCACAGCAGGGAAATGTCCCTTTGCCTTCTCAGCCTGCGCCTGGATCGGTCCCTGTCCCCACGGGCAAAGCCCTGCCTGCAAAGCACAGAGGATTTAACAAAACATTACCAAGGCTTTCCACTGGCTCCCTCACCGTCATCTGGTGCAATATCCCTAAGGACCTCTCCCGATTTCAACTGAAATCAAAATAAAGACATTTTTCTGCCAAAGTAACTATGTTTGCTCTTAACTTTCCACCACAAGTGAGTAAAATTAAACTCTGGATACTAGTTCCGAGAAGAAAAAAAAAAAAAAGGCATCTACCATAGAGTTTAATCCATCAGTTTCCTGTCCTAAATCCTTTTAGCTCCCTTGGTTGTATTTTTTCCCTACCAAAACCCTCCTGCACTTCCCAGGGGCAGCTAATTGGGATCAGCGGCTGCGTATTAATTTTGTGCTCCCGTCTTAAAGCAGGAACACGGCCCGGAGCAGCCGCGCGTCTTCCGACGGTGATTCCAGCTCCATCCCGCTAATTCTCAGGAGCGAGGGAATAGGGAAAAGGGAACGTCGGAGCTGGAGGAGGGGGCGGCAGGGACAGGGGCTCGCCAAGGCTCCATCCCTGCCCTCCCCAGCTCCATCTCGGCAGCAATCCCATTCATTTGGGCCATATTATCTAGGAGACCATTCCAGGGTGTTTTCTCTCCCTGGGGCAGGGAGGGGGAGCTGGGGGAAGGGATGTGCCTGCGGCCATCAGTTAATCTTTAGACAGAGACAGGAGGCTTTTTTTGTGTGTGTGTGTGAGCGTCTTGAGGGAGTTTCAGGGGTGGAATAAAGCCACTCTCTTTGACTATTTCCCATCGGGACGCGGCGCGCAAGCGGCGCAATACAATTTCATTCCAGCGGTTATTTAAGAAAAAAAAAAAACAAAAAACCAAAAAAACCCCACAAAAAACAAAACCAAAGACATTGCTACTACCCCTCTCCCCCCACAAAAAAAGCAGAGATTCCAACGAGCATTTCTACCCCAGGGGATCTCTGCGGGGGCTCCCTGCTCCTTGCAGGGGGGTTGGACTAAATGACCTTTAGAGGTCCCTTCCAACCCAAACTAATCTGTGATTCCATCCTCTCTTCCCCAGGGATGTGCAGCTCTGGAGCTCCCGGTCCCGGGGTGCTGGGGGTGCCCCTGGTCCTGCAGAGCCAACACGGCAGCGCTGCACGTGGGGCAGCAGGAACAGCCAGGTATTTCACGTGTCCCTCTAGGAGCACCACGGCTCCAACCCACCGACCCAAAGCGGGTCCCGCTCCCCTCGCTGCCCCCCCGAGCTCTGCACAACCCAAGCCCTCTGCGCCGCACCCCAGCCCTGGGGAAAGAACAGGGAAATGCTGGATCCTGCTCCCTGACAGAGAAACTGCCCCTTGTGCCTTTCTCTCCTGCGCAGGCAGGGATGGAGCTGCCTCCAAACACGATTTTTTTTTTTTAAAGACCTCACGTCACGCTCACGTGCATGATTATTTTTATTATCCTGGCCGCATGCACGGGGTGGCACAGGCAGGTGACAGCCCGGGCCGGCTCGGCCAAAAGCCGTGTCCAAAAGGCCATTTTCACCCCCCTTATCCCATCCCCTGCCCGGCCGAGCGGGCTGGAGCTGCTCCCCCAGCCCCGACCCCCACGCGGCTCCCGGGGACGGCAGCACCCAGAGGATCACAGGGGACAGAAGCCCCTCCCGTGCTGGGATGTGCCCAGCACTGCCCTGGGCACTCAGGAAGGCAGGAGTGGCACATCCCAGCCCCAGCAGGTCTAACCACGGGCACAGATTTGTGTCCCCACAAGGACACACAGGACCAAGTCACAGACACAGTGACCCAACACTCTGAGGCCACAGCAGCCACGGGTACCCACGGTGCCCAGCAGAATTTCTTGCTAAAATCAAGAGAAGGAGCAAAAAACCCCAACTAACTGCATTTTCAAGGATTTAGACCTGCTGGTTTGGAGAAACTCTTGGAAACGCAGAGCAAAACTGTGGAGAGTAACGATTTCCAGGCACTGGACATCCTCTTCCCCTCTGCTCTGAGCCAGACCCCAACCCCAAATCCCGGCCTTGCTGGTCAGCACTGCTCCTTCAGCTCCAACTGCTGGCACCGAGCCTTGATTTTCTCCTTTTCCTCTTTCCATGTTGCCTCCACGGGCAGCTCCACACTCCTGGGAGTGATGCTCAGAGCCCGGGAGCCGCATCCCGAGGGGACCACGGCAGCTCTGGGGTCTTCACCACCACCAGCCCAATTTCTGCCACCTCAGAATCCCCAGTTCCTCAGGGGTGCTGCTCAGCCCTTCGCCTCCCCGGGACGATCTGCTCTGCTCCCCTCTGCTTCATCCCTCCTGTGTCCCCACAGCCACCAAATGAATCCATCTCCAATGTCCAGGGGAGGCATTTGAACCCAAATGCCTCATTTTTAGCTCACAATGCGAGGGAAAGGCAGCCCCAAGGAGCCCTGTTAGTCTCCTGTCCTGCCGAGATTTTAATCTCTTTGTGATCAGATAAAGGCAGAGGGAGATGGAGACGCGCTCCCTGCAGAGAGGGGCCATTCAGACCTGGTTCCTGTAATAAAGTGATTTAATAGATCTAAAGAGGCCAATTCCCTTCTTTCTCCCACAATTACTTCCTGTGGGTCATCATTCACGTATGTAAATGAGGAGGGGAAGGAGCGGGTTTGGAGGGGCTCTGGAGTGTTAAGCCTGGAAATTGGTTTGGGGCGCTGGGTGCTGGGCAGGGCACCCCGAGCCCTGAGCCTTCTCCCCCCTGGCTTTTGGTGGCTTTTGGTGGCTTTTGCCCTCGCAGCCCTGACTCCCTCCCGGGGAGCGGAGCCGACACGGGCTCTTGGGAAGCACCCGGATGCGGGATGGGCACAGCATCGGGACAAGGACCCGACTCCCCGCAAGCCACCCAAAAGCAGCGAGGCTGCGGTGGGAGCATAAGGAGATCCCTGTCCAAGGAGAGGCCACTGCCGGGATGCTCTGCGGTGGGAGAGACACCGCGAGCACCTCCGGCTGTTCGTGCAGGAGAGCAGAACCTTTGTGCCACCAGGGAACGGAGCAGGAGGAGAAACCCGACCTGGAGGAGGATTCTCCATCAGCCCAAAGCTTCTGGTGGTGCAAAGCCTTTGCTGCAGCAGGGAAACCCCGCACGCCCCCGGCCCTCTGATACTCAAAATAATCCGCTTTTCCCCAGAGTGTCCTGTATTTCCCAAACGCTGCAATCCCTGGGATCCCACCGCTCCCCCGACCTTAGAAAGTGGGGAGGCTGCAGGTCTGTCCGGGCAGTGGGACGCTCCCGACAGAGACACCCAGCTAATTCTCTTTGCCTGCAGGAATGTGAGCAAGGGCAATCAGGAAACCAGACTGTCTGGGGGCAATAAACCCCCAGGAGAAGGGCGGGAGGTTCTCCCCAGGAGCGCTGGGTCCCGCTGTGCCACATTGAGATGCAAAGGCCCATTTGCTCTCTGGAGAGCACCGGGATCTGTTTTTTCCCTGGCTGATTTGGAGCCCTTGACTCCAAAACCAGCTGTGCCTGGGACAGTAGCTCTTACCAAGGCACTTTGCCCACGCCACAGCCAAGGGAGAAGGGATTTGCGTCTCCCCTGGCCATCATTTGCTTGCCAGGTTGCAAGTCCTGCCTGGAGCATCCACTCGTGGGCAGGGAGTGAGCGACCCCCAGGAGCCCCTGGGCCTCCCCAGAGCCGGCACCGTGATGCTGCTCTCAATCACGTGCACGAACCCCGCCGTGTTTGCTCCGAAAACACCCGTGCCCCCTTTCTCTCGTTCTCACTCTGCCCCCAGCCCCACGGCAGCCGCTGTCCCAAGGTGAGGGGCACAACGCAGACCCCCCCTCCCACACGAGCAGGCGCTGAGCCCCGCTTTGGGCACCATCTCCAAACCCCTTCCCCCAGCCCCCGGGGGGATCTCCCGGCAGATCCTCCCCCGAGACCCAGGGCGTTCCAGAAACTTCATCCCCTAATCCACGCCTTCCCTGGGTGCGGGGTCCCCGACACGCGTGGGGTTTCCCCGCTCAGCAAGGTCAGATCCGGACACGGGACTGTCACTGTCACACAGGATCCGTAGGGACACAAACCCGCCGCCTTTGTGCCACCCGCGACTGGACAAGAGGCGCGGGCAGAGACGCCGAGTCCTGGGATGAGCTCCAACGGGAGAACTCCAAGTCCCGCATCCCAGCCAGGCTCGGGGCTCCCGGGAGCGGGGTAACACCGGCCCTTCCCCGTGCCCCTCCGCGGGGCCAGTGGTGTCCCCGCTCCGGCGCATCCCGCCCGGCCCCCGGGCACCTGCTCCCCCGGATCCGGCCCCGAGGGGCTCCTCAAGGCACAACGAGGGGAAAATGAAATCGCTCGGGATCAGCTTACAGGGCCGGTCCCCGGAGAGGAGCCCCGGCTGCGGCCGTGCCTGCCCTTCCACCCGCCCGGGGAGCCGGGGCTGGGGCGGGGGGGCCCCTTCCCACTCCGCATCCTCCGGAGGGTGAACCCCCTCCCCTCCCCAGGACCCCAGGCGGGTCCGGGCCCGTACCTGGTGCACGAAGACATCGACGGGGGAGTCCAGGGTCGCGCCGCCCTTGGCGGTCATGGAGAGGAAGCCGAAGCCCATGCGGACATTGAACCACTTACAGATGCCGGAGCCGTGCAGGGGCTGGGACTCGTTCTCGGCCTTGGGCGAGTCTCCGACCGGTTCCTCGCCCGGCTTCGCACCTGGCGAGAGACCCACGGAGCCGCTGAGCCGCGGGGCTGGGGGAGCCGCGGGTCCCCCCGGCCCGGCAGCCCCACACCCAGCCGGGCGGCCCGCACAGGAACCTCGAACCCTGCTCGGTGTGCCCAGGCTGGAAAATACCAAAAAAATCCCCAACCCCCCCAAAAAAACCGTCAGAGAGGTGAGCTCTGCCTCCACGTGTGCATGGGGAACACCCCAGGAAACGAAGGCAGCTCCTGCCAGCACCACCCAGGCAGTGCGAGGAGTGGGAGCCCTGAATTCGTTTCTCCCTGAAAAACCTTAAAAACGAAAAAAAATTTAAAATCCCATACACACGCACAAAAAGAGCAAACAAACAACAACAAAAAATAGCCAGATTATTTTTCTAAAATCAAAATATTAAAACAAAAATCAAAAAAAAGACGAAAAACTCCCCCAAAACACCAACCCGAAACCCCCCTGCCCCCAAGCAAGCCATGCTGGAGAAACTCTCCCGTGCCGTCAGCATCCTCCCCCTTGCACCATCTCCCCCCTCTCCCAAACACCCCCAGCAGCCGCCACCGGCCCCAAACTTCTGGGGTCATCCTGGGGCTGGAGAGGGATAAAAAAAAATTATAAATCCCCCCCTCGAGCCCCCCAGCGCTGCGCGGGGCAGAGGGGCCCGCCGGGCCCGGCCGCGCTGCCGGGGCGCAGCGGGACTGGGTGGGCAGGGGTCGGGGGGGTCCCTGCGCCCCCCAGCCGGGCTCTGCCGTCGTTATTAATAATCGCGGAGCCGAGGCGGGCTGCGACAATAATATAACTTAACCTGCAAACTGCTGGTTGGAAACAGACCCCATCCCGACACTCGCTTGCAAATTCCGAGTTGTGGCTGTTACCGCCTCCTCCCTCCTCCTCCTCGGCCAGCTTTGAGGGTATCAGGCCAGCCAAAAAAAAAAAAAAAAAAAGAAAAAAAAAAAAAAAAGGAGGAAAAAAAAAAAAACCAACAAAAAACCCAGCTTAGACCCCGCCGGGAGGGAGCCGGGAGAGGTTTGACTCCATCTTCACTCCAACAATAGGGGTGGGAGGGAGCGGGAGGGTTTTTTCAAAGGCTCCCAAATTCTCGCAGACAATAGCAGCCCCCGCCCCCCCCCCAGGACCCACCCGCGGGGCCGGGGGGCGCCGGGCCCTGCTCCGCCATTCCGTCCCCACGTGATCCTAATTAACCCCCCCGGTAATAGCGACACATTCCGGGAGGGATTTGCAGAGGGGGGCGGTGTGGGTTGACCCCCCCCACACTTAGGGCACTTAGGGGCGAGGCCACCTGTCAAGGGAAGAGGTGACACCCGGGGAGGGGGGGCTGGAGGTGGGACCCCCGGACATCGGGGGGAGTTTCCACGTCGTTTCCCCATGCCCCGTCCCCACGAGTGGAGCCACCTGCGAGCCGCGACCCGGTGGGACGGGGGAATCGGCACCGGCCGGCTGCAGCACGGAGGAGGGGGCGGCTTTCCGGGACCCCGGGGTCTCCCTGCGCCCCCAGCCCCATCCCGTGACCCGCGAGTGGGGCGCGCACCCCGGCACCGTGCGACCCCCGGGATGCGCGACCCCCGTGGCAGCGCTTCCCCCCGTCCCGGCGGCCCCGGGGGCGGGGAGCGGAGCCGGGGCGGTGTCGGGGGCTCGGCGCCCCCCGGGCCGGGCGGGGACAAAGGGCGAGTGACCACGGCT
>WEKY01056842.1:19465-57771 GCA_013390045.1 Picathartes gymnocephalus | reverse complement strand
CTGTGTTCTTCCCTTCCCTGCCCTTCCCTTCCCTTCCCTTCCCTTCCCTTCCCTAGCATAACCCCATCCCAGAATGTTTTCCCCTCTCACGGGCACCCCCAGTTCTGGCTCTCCACCCCTGGAATCCTCACTGCTCCCTCCCTTTCCCCCTCCCACCCCATCTCTGCCCCCGATTCCCAGTTTTTCTCGGAGCCTTCCATCTTCCTGCACGGGCTGGAGTGTTTCGAGGGGAAGGAGATCGAGCTGAACTCCGAAGTGCGGAGCCTCCAGGCAGAGGGTTTCAACAACCACGTGCTGTCAGTGCGGGTCAAAGGAGGGATGTAAGTGAGCCCCACTGCCCTGGCACGCGGCGGGTGTCCCCTGCCCGCCCAGGGTGACCTGTCCCGTGCCATCCTGTCCCCTCAGCTGGGTGCTGTGCGAGCACGGTGACTTCCGAGGGCGGCAGTGGCTGCTGGACTGCACCGAGATCACCAACTGGCTGACCTACAGTGGGCTCCAGCACGTGGGCTCCCTCTACCCCATCCGCCAGGTGAGTGCCACCTTTGGGAGGGGACAGGGCGCTGCCACCCGGCGGGGTGAACACCAAAACTCCAGGGCATGAGCTCACAGGGAGACAGAGCTGCCAGCCCGCGCTGGGCTGGGGCAGCAGGAGAGCAGCAGCCTGCAGCTGATAGCTCTGACACAGGAAAGGTGCCACCAGCTGGGCACTGCCACCCCAGATTCCTGTCCCCCACCCTGGGAGTGGCTGCCTTTGTGGTGAAACACTCCCTGTGGGCAACGGCCTTGTAAAATCCCTGGCATCCCAGCGCGGTGAGCCGTGCCCATGCCAGCCATGAGGGACAGGTCACGGTCACAGACATCGCCCTGGGGATCCCCTGGGGGGAGGACAAAGGGGCGCAGGGGCCCAGGATCCTCCCTTCCCAAAGGCCCAGCCAGGTGAGGTCCTGGAGGTGCAGGCAGCAGGGATTTTTGGGTGCAGACCCCAGGTTTCTCTCGTTGCAGAGACGGATCTATTTCCGCATCAGGAGCAGAGAGCTGGAGCTGTTCCTCTCGGTCCCCGACGACGTGGAGGACATGAAGGCAGGGCGGGTGGTGGTCTCCAGCCTGAGCGAGCAGAGCAGCTCCGTCTGGTACTACGAGGACGGGCTGATCAAAAACCAGGTCAGGCTCAGCTGCGACAGCCAGCACTGCCGAGGGGACCGGGGCAGCCCCTGGCAGGGCTCCTGCAGGGCACTCCCCACCCCACAACCATCTTCCAGCGTTTATAACAGCTTTTCCCAGCCTCTGATCCCAGCCTTGTCCTCAAAGATCTCCTCCCTGAGTCTCCCCTGGAGACGTGAAGCCATCTCCGCCTTCCCTGCAGAGTTTTTGTCACCCTTGTCACCCCCACCTCTCACTGAGGGGTTTTCCTGCTCATCCCACATTCCAGCACGGAACCAGCTGTGCTCACAGGGAAATCCCTGCCTGTGTCCCTTGCAGGTGGCCCCCAGCATGAGCCTGCAGGTGATCGGGCCGGCCGGGAAGGGAGCCAAGGCCGTGCTGTGGTCTGAGACACGAATGCCACGTCAGACCTGGAGCATCGACTCTCAGGGACGGATCCACAGCCAGATGTTCGAGGACATGATCCTTGATGTCAAGGGTGAGGCCACGGCCCTGTATGGAGGCTGCTTTCCCAGGGATGCCCAAAAATGGGGTGTCTGGCCGTGACATGGAGCACCCACCCCTTCAGCAGCATCAGGAGTGGGGTTTGCCCTCTACAAACCTTCCCCTCGCTTTGCAGGTGGCCGAACCTACGACCGGGACCACGCCATCGTTTGGGACGTGGCTGATGAAAGACCCACGCAGCTCTGGGACATCCAGGTGCTGTGAGGGACAGAGGTGCCACGGCGCAGGATGGGGACACCCTGCCAGTGTCCCCACACCGGGGCAGGAGGCCTCAGACCCCACCCACGCTGCACCCCAAGCACCTCTCTGCCCCAGCTGCTGGTGTGAAAGATGCCCACCAACCTCTCCATCACGGGGGGACCACCCCACCTCCCTCCCGAGGAGGCCTGAAGGTGGTCCATGAAGGATCCCAAGGACACGACCAGCGTGGGACCCTCTGGAGAGCAGCAGAGCCCCTCCCCACAGGCATTTCTTCCCCCCGAACTGTATTTATGTACGTGTGTAAGATACAGCCCTGCTTGTCTGGGCCAGCTCTGCCTGGCTGGTTGGTGTCCTTGTCCTTGTCCTTGCACTGCCCACAGCCTGGCAGTGTCCCCCACCCCAGCACCTTGTCCCCTGCCAGCCCCAGGCGGGATCCCAGCGCCAGGATGGGATCCCAGTGCCCTCTAGTGCCCACCGGCAGACCCGTGGCCTTGGAGGTTGAGGAGGGAGGCACCGGCCAAGCCGTGCCCTGCGAGCGCCGGGGGCTGCGGGACCCCACCAGCTCCAGCTCAGGGGGACCCCAGCCCGTGGCCTTGGGGGGTCCCCATCGTGGCACCCCGGGATGAGCTCTGGGTCAGCAGTGCAGGGCTGCATCACGGCTCAGGTCACTCGTATTCCAAGTCCCCAGGACAGAGGTTTCGCCCACCTGGGGGTCGAGAACAGGAGGTCCCCGGGGATGTGACTCAGAGCCAGGGGGACACGGGGCGAGAAATGCAGACAACAAGCGCCTGTGTGCTCGCTGCTGGGGAGAGGACACGGCTGCCGGCAAGAGCCTGGTCTGCGGAGTCACTGCGTGGGCGCAGCGACAACTCATCACCCTCGCAGGGAGCAGCGGGGACAACCTGGGGTGCGCCAGGTGACATCAGGCGTCTCCAGCCGGCTGGGGACTGCCGTGGCTTTCAGCAACAGCCACCAACAAACGCCCATGTCTACGTGTCTCCCATTGCCCCGAGACCCATTTGGGCAGGAGGACAGGCAGCCACACGAGGGACTCAAAGGTTAAGATCAGCCCCTCACTACCGCGGAGCCCCGAGCACCGCCCAGCTCCGCCCCGAGCCGCGGCCGCGCCGCACAGGAAGCGCTCGCCGCGGTCTCACAGCTTCATATAACCCCCGCCGCGCTGTGATTGGCTGAAGGCAGGAGCTGGCGGCGCCGGACTGGCTGGGAGCAGCCGCCCGTGCCGCGCTGTGATTGGCTGGGGCCGCGCGCGGGCTGCGCGCTCTGCCGCACCCGGCCTGAGGGGAAGCAGCGGGGGCCCGCCCGGGGGTCCCGGCCCTGGGCCCCACCCAGCCCCGAGGGCCGAAGCCCCTCCTGAGGGGCCGGTGCTGCACCCGCACCCCCCCCTCCCCATGAGCCCCGCTACCGAACCGGGAGAAGGCGGAGACGAGCCCGAGGTCTCGGCACCAGCGCGTTTATTGCTCCGCTCCCCAGGGCCGGGCGCTCGCTCCGCGGCCGGCGGCACGAGGGGGAGCGGAGGGCGGCAGGAACGGGAGCGGTGCCGTGGCGCTGGCGGGGCGGGGGATGCCGGCCTGGGGAGGGTCTTCTCGGGGGTCGGGGGTGCGCCGGGATCCCCTCGCGGTCAGCGCAGGAGGAGCGCTGCGAGCACCCCCAGGGCGATGGAGAGGAGCGGGGGGCTGGCGCACGGCGGGCTCAGGCTGGTGCTGACCGTGCCGTTCATCGGGGCTGCGTTATTCTGAGAATTCCCCTCATCTTTCGCCTGGCCGACGGACTGGAAAAAAAAACGAGCTTCAGACATCCTTCCCACGGCGGTGAAAGCCCTGAGACTGCTCACCCCATGGGGGCAAAAGGAGTCAAGGGCGCTCCAGTACCCACTGTGCCCCACCCAGGCAGGACAAAGAGCCTCGGGTCCCCTGGCAGGTTCCCCTTCACACTCTTGGCTTTGCCTTGTCCCAACGCAGGGAGGGAAGTGAGCTCTCCTGGAGTCGCTACCCTGGTTCTAACCGGGGGTTTTTAGAAATTAGGGGGGAAGTGGAAGGCAGGGAACGGTGTCTGCTCCTCCGGCTGCTGTGAGGAAGTGGTGAGAAGGTGCCGAGCCACGGCCCCGCAGCAGAGGAGGAGGTGCGGTGTGGCAAACGCCCGTGCTGGAAGTGAGGGGCAGCTGCAAACAGGGAGGTTGCAGTCGGTGTTTGAAATGCAGCATGGCTGGGATGGCAATTTCAGTTTCCTTCAGTCTCTAACACTGCCCTGGCTGCTGGAAAAATTGATGTGAAAAGCACTTTTTTCACTGTGAAACACATGGTCTTACACCCCTCCTCAGGGTCCCTCAGGAGATGGGAAAGGACCAGGAATGGGGCCCAAAACTCTGCTCTGCCCCTTTGCCACACTCTTGTCCTTCTTGGCTGGTTTACAGATAGAGGAATCCCAAAATGTGAATGCACCCTGTGGAGCCAGCAGCAGGTCTCAGCTCTGTGGAACTTCACGAGTGAAATAAGCAAAGAGAGATCTGGCCCTGTTACCAACATGTTGCAGGGGAAAAAAAACCATCCCGAAAGCTGCCCCGCAGTGCATCGTGCACCTCAAAAGTGCTGGTGGGCTCATCCCTCCCCACCCGGGAGAGCCCTGAAATCCCTCAGCATGGCTCTTAGACCGAGCACCCATGGAGACCCCCAGCAGAAAGGAGAATAACATCCAGTGGGGAGAGGTGAGAGACCACAGCCGTGTGCCCAGCCGGGCCCTCCGGCCATCCCCTCTGCAGGCACAGGCTGCCGCCAGCAGGCAGAGGAGAGGCTGGAAGATGGGCTGCAGAGCTCAGTGTGAGGATCACAGATGTGCCTGTTACCCTCAAGTTAAAGAAGCGCGTTCAAAAAGCACCGTATGCAACTGTTCGCACCTTCCAGACCACAGCACAAAGCTCTCGGTAAGATCACAGCGCAAAGAGAAAACCAAAACCTGATGTTTTTCAGCTGAAAGCAGAAATTCCCCACTGGCTGAGCCCTCCCCAGCCCTGGGCAGAGGCGGCCGGAGCCCAGAGCCCCAGGCCCCGTCCTTACCAGGCACAGGACGAGCAGGGCAAGGAGCAGGAGCAGGCGGGCGCGCTGGAGGGGCGGCATGGCCGGGGCTCTGCGGATGCTGTGACACTGCCCGTGACACTTCCTCATCTGCTCCGAGCCTTTAAGCTCGGCAGTGGCACCGGTGCACCAATCACACCTCCCTTCCCCTAGAGCCTGTGGCAGTTTGGGGAAGTGTCGCATCTGCTGCCTGTGCTGTGAGGAGAAGGGTGCCTGATGTGTGAGGATCTGCAGCCCCTGTTCCGTGGCGTGGCAGTGATAAGTAACAGAGTATAAAAGATTCAGTTCTCCTGGAGATGGTGAATAGAACTCAAAGACTAAGTGGCAAAATAAGATAAAAGGATGCAAAGGGATGAACACAGGATGATGAACTTGGCTGGAACCAGCGAAGAAACAGATAAAAAGGACTACAGTGGGGGTTTTTTGCTACTATGTAAAAAGAAGAAACAGTGCCTGCACAAAGAAGTTCAAGGAAAGGCTGAAATCCCTCAGGCTCTGCTTCTCCCTGGGGACTCTCTGTCCTCACACCTACCCAAGACTAAGAAGGGCTGAAACCCTCACTGGTTCCCTGGGAGGGTTTGCAAATTGCAGCCAAGGTTGGACGGAACAAACCCGCTTCCCTGCGATTCCGGGTGGGGCTGGAGCCAAGGTGTCCCCTGGGATTTCAGTTACAGATCCAAGTAATAGATCAGGGAAATGTCTCCTTTAACCCCTCAAATCCATCTCCTCCCAGCAGATCTCGGAGCTCCCGCACCCTGCAGCAGCAGGAAACAAAGGGGATCTGGTTGTTTTAAGATGGTTTGAAATGAGTAAAGTCACTGGAACGTGCTGCGAACACGCACCTGGCTGTCTGGGTTTGTGCTGGCCAAGCACATCATGGTGAGCTCCCTGTCAGCTTCCGCCCAGAGCTGAGGGCTCTTCTGCTGAAAAGCTTCACCAAATTTAGCTGGAATTTGCTCTTTGGGCAAGTTAAAATGGAAGTCCCTTGAACAGAGCCAACATCCCTGGAAGTGTCCAAGGTCGGGTTGGACAGGGTTTGGAGCAACGTGGGACAGTGGAAGGTGTCCCTGCCCATGGCAGGGGGTGGGAATGAGATGAGCTTTGAGGTCCGTTGAGCCCAAACCAGTCTGTGGTTCTGTGAACGCCCCATCAAAGGAGGTAAAATTGGGGGGATAACTGGCCTGTCCTGCTCATCTGCAGCTGGCGATGCCGAGCTCCCTGGAGAGCAGCACAGAGGTAGCAGAGGGGATGGGGGACACCCAGGGAGGGCTCCTGG
The DNA here is from genome assembly GCA_013390045.1 of Picathartes gymnocephalus. Lineage (NCBI taxonomy): Eukaryota > Metazoa > Chordata > Aves > Passeriformes > Picathartidae > Picathartes > Picathartes gymnocephalus. The sequence goes on along the minus strand of WEKY01056842.1, from coordinate 51,540 downwards.
GACGGTGACAAGCGCTGGGGCGAGTTCGGGGCATCAGCGAGGCCAAGAGCAGTGCCCAGGTGAGAAAACAGAGAGCAGGGGAGCAGGTGAGGGAATCGGGAGGAGCTGCACGGCGTGAGGTTACTCAGGCCGGGTTGGTGTGTATGAGCGGAGGCGAAGGACGTGGGGAGGGCGGCTGAGGAGGAAAACGGGACCCACTCCCGGTCCTGGTATCCCGGGAGAGAGCGCGCGGTGCATTCTGGGAATTGTAGTTTCCGTGACTGCCACGCCCACCACGTGACCGGCGCCGGGCCAATCGCAGCGGCCCCCGCGTCGTCGTGGCAACCGCCCGTAAACAAGATGGCGGCGGGGGGTGAGTGAGGGTTTGGGGAGGACGGGGACACCCCGGATTCGGAACCCCCCCCAAATTCGCTTCCAGTGAAGTTTGCTGCTTCTGTTAATCACAGAGCACTGTGCTCTATTCATTAAAATAACTCCATTTTACCACTTTCTGCCTCTCTGTGCAAGGCTTGTGGTCTCCTTCTGCAAGCTCCACTTCATGTTCACTCTTCCAGCTGCTGGGATTGTCCCTTCCCATGGTCCTGGCTCCTGAGGAACACACACACACTCAGAAATTGGGGAATACCGATGGGATTGATGGAGCACCTGCTCTCCCCTGCCCTCTCTTGCCCTCAGCACAACCTTGATATTTCCTTACCTGCTTTTGCAGAAGCTGTGTCCAAACACTGACCAGTTTTCTTCCTTTCTCAGGAGATGCCAGGCTGTCTCCTAGCACAAGGAACCCCTGCAAGGCCCCCTCCACTCCTGCTCCAGGGGACAACACTGGGAAAGGACATGGAGGGTAAATCCCCTTGTGATTTGGGGGTTCTGGGCCAGCAGTTTTTTGGGTGACATCCCAGGCCAGACGCGTTCCTGTTGTCCCCTTCTCATACACAACGAGTTGGTGACACCAGGAACCAAGGGGTTTCTACCCAAAAACTCCTCCCTGCTGTGGCAGAGCAGGAATTCTGCTGTGGGGTCCCCTGGGCACCCAAACCGTGCTCACAGGTATTTGTGCTTTCAGGTGCAGCTCACACTGACATGGAGCTCACGTCCTCCCTGATGGAAAAAATCTCTCTGTTGGAACAAAAAATAGAGAAACAAGCACAAGAAATGCAGCTGAAGGTAAAATCCAGCCTCTTGCTGAGCCTGCTCTGGGTCCTGCCCCAGCAGCTCCACCTCTCAGACCTTGTGTGGGCTCTGAAGTTCATCTGTGGCCTGCTGCTAATTATCCAAATGAGTCCTTTGCAAAGCAAGAGAGCAGTGGGATCAGGCCTTGGGGTGGCAGAAGGGACAGTCCCTGCTGGGACTTCTTGCAGCAGTGACTCTCAGCACCCTGGCACGAAGATCAGCAGCTCTTTGGCTTCAGGAATTTTTTTTTTTTTTTGCCTCCTGTGGTGCTGCATTCCCCCTTTTGTTTTCTGAAACAACAGCTGCTCCCACAGCAGAGCCATCCTGGAGCAGCCCTCTCTGCATGAATAGAATAAATATCCTTTAAAAGCTTAGAATAAATACCTATTTTTGATTTGGTTTGGGGTTTTTTTTAAAGAAGTGGCTGCAGAGATGCTGGTTTAGTTTCCAGATCAGCCCGTCCCCACAGGTTTGAGCAGGAACGTGGAGGATTAGGAGATGGGTCACCTATTCCTGGAGTTCTCTATTTATCCCACCCCTCATTTGAGTCCGATTAAGGTGTTTGTGAGGTGACTCAGCCCTTCTGACCCTTTAGCCTGTCCCTGGGCGGGGTGAGAGGACCTGTCCCAGCCAGGACTAATTGTGCAAACTGTGCCTGGAGGTGCTGAGGCCCAGGCACTGACCCAGCTCATTATTTGTTCTGAAGGACAGGAGGATTGCTGAACTCGAGGAGAAGATAAAGACGCTTCAGAAAGGAGAAGGTAAAAATTGTTCCAGCTTGGGCACTCTGGGAGAGCTCTGGGAAGGGCAACAGAGCAGATTTGGGGACCTCTCTGAGCCGTTCTCGGCTCCAGAACCCAGGAGCCTCCTTGGTGAGAGGTCCCAGCTACACAGAGGGACCATTTCCCAAAGCAGATCTGCACTTTAACTTGTATCTGCTACTCTGGTGCGGTGCAAAACATCATTTCCTGACCTATTTTCTATGGGTTTCTAAGTTTCCATGGGTGTGAAGCCAACCACAGACACCCGAGGATGATCAGAAAACGCAAGAGCAGTAAATACTGCAGGGTTCAAACAGGCAGAAAAGCAGCTCCTCACAGCTGAGAGAAACCAAAATCCCACTTGGAGTCTCCCACGGGATTCCAGGGCCAAATTGAACCCAGCTTTCAGTGAGTCACTGGAGGTCTTTTCCCTGGAATCCAGCAGCTTTCCAGCCCCAGCTGGAGCCCACCCAGGTTTCCTGCAAGGCTGAACTGCTTTGTCTGCGCAGAGCTGTGGTGAGTTCTCCATTTCCTGAGCACACAACACAAATGTCTGTCCAACCACAAACATGTGGTCTGAACCTCCTCCTGTGCTGCCATCCAGCCAAGATTTCAGGATGCAGCTTTGGTGGGCACCTGCTCATTCTGGGCTCCTTCGGACTGAGAGAGCCCAGCAATTTCCACTGTGTGATTGCCAACAGCACCACTCGCATCAGCTCCCCCAGCAGAAAACATCCCAGGGTTGTTCACAGCTATCTTTTAGTCTGTCAGCTTTGTTGTCAAACCACTGCAGGGTGAATTGTCACGTTCAGTCCCTGTATCCCTCGGGTGTGAGTTCACTGCCCTGTGTGACACAGGTGAGCCACAGCTCTTCTTTGAGGATTTACACAGAAATATCAGCTCCTCTCTTGCAGATGCTCCTGGTTCATCCACTACAGAAGAACTGGAAATGAGGTGCCTTCAGCTGCAGAACCAGGTCTGGGAGATGGAGGTGAGGCTGCTCTGCTTGCCCTGAGCTCAGCTGCTCCTTTGGTTTGAGATCACTGCAGTCCCAGTTTGGCCTTTTCCAAGCTGCCCCTTTGATCATCTTTTCACCTCTGAAAAGAAGGAGCAGGTTGGATGTGAGCAGCAGGGCAGGAGGAGGTTTTTAACGCACAAACATCTGTGCCTCCTGCAAGCTTCATTCTGATTTCCAGGGCTGTGGGAATGCTCAGCTCCTGCAGTCTTGGGAGGTTCCTTTGTCACTACAAATCCCTCCTCTCCTGGCAGAGCTGCTATCACTGCCCTGCCAGAGTCTGTCTGTCTGCCAGGGCCCAGGAGCCCCAAGACAAACCTCTCCCACCTCCCTCTCTGCTTCTCACAGCCACCACTGGCCACTCTCAGACTCCCATTCCCAGTTCCCTGAAGCTCTGGTCACCAGCACTGACCTGACTTGCCTCTTGCAGCACTTCCTGAGTGACTATGGTCTGATTTGGGTTGGAGAGGCACGGGACCAGCTGGAAGATACAGAATCACTCCAGGATGAAGAGTTCCTGCTGGAAAGGAACCTCTGGAAGCCAGGTAAAGCACCAGCACTCTTGGCTGAAGCTGCTATCCCAGCTCCCACTGCATGCTCAGGGAAGGGAGAGTAGATAAATGCCAAAACCTCAGGATTTGGATCTTCAGAATTTGGGATCCTGTGCCAAGATCTTCACATCAACCCACCTCAGGGACACAGACATGGAGCACTCTAACAGGAGCTCAGCAGAAGGCTTAATTTTATATACCTGTATTTTGTACACCCTTCTGGGGGAAGAGGAGAGAACCTGATGGCTCAACCCATCAGGAGTAGAGCTCAGAGCAGCTGTTTCCTGCAGAATTCACAAACGCTGCACATTTGAAGCTTGGCTGCTCTCATGACATTGGCACAGAGTGGGTGGAAAACGGAATCAGGTGCTTTGTGTACATAGGAGCTGTGGTAACTTACCCACAGAGCCAGGCTCCATCCATCAGGGAGTTGTGTTTGCCTTTCCTCCCAGCCACCACGTCAGGGTTTAATTGAGACCTGACTCTGCTGTCTGGGGTCCAAGCAGGTTTGGCAGTGGCTCTGTGGGAAGTGGTAACAGAGGAAAAGAAAGGAAATTATTTGGGCTGTAGAGCCAATGCTGCTTCCTAAGCATCATGGAAATATTAGACCAGAACTTCCCTTAGATGCAGGAGGGGAGAGGCAGAGGGAGATCAGCAGAAACAGTTTTGGTTTCAGCTCACCAACCCCTTTCAAGGGAATTTCCGCATCGTCCTTTAGCAACTCATAAAAAAAGCAGAACAACTAAGGACTTTAACTCAACTTAGATCTTTTCTCTCATTTCCTCTTCTGACTTTATTCCTCTGGCTTGTCACAATCCTTTTACAGCTTCACCCTGCCACCCTCAAACACCCAGACAAACATCCTGGCAGAGTCCCTGCCCTGGTGCGGGCAGCTGCCTCTGTTTACACTGGCACCTCTTCAGCACCTGTGCCCTGATCCATTGATCCAATCTGGTTAATCCAACTCGTGCAGCTCCTCACAGGGACAGCACAGCCCTCCTGAGAGGATCAACAAGCCCAGGAGCTGAGCGTGGGCCCCACGAGCTGCCCCTGGAGCTCTGAGCTCGCAGCCCCAGCGCTGCATCCTCTGCCCTGCCCTTGTGGTTTAGCTTGGACCTGGCAGAGCTGCAAAAGGTTGCACCACATTCTGCAAACGTGTGAAAGGCAAAGCATAGGCAGCCCAGAAATGTCAGGGCTCAAAGACACCTCAGATTCATACAGATAAATCTGTTCAGCCACCACCCCTTCCCCGGTAACTCTGACCCCTCTGCCACAGGTGAAGCTGTTGTTTGCAAACACCAGGTTGATTTTGATTTAATCTTGGAGAACATTAAGGATTTGAACTCGCTGGTGGGAGAGGGCATTTCCGAGATCGAGCACACGCCCCGGGGGGCTCGGCTGAGGTGGCCAGAGCCCCTCCCTCTCACCCTATACCGAAACGGGATCGTCGTGGGCAACGGAGCCTTCCGGCCCTACCAGCACCCAGCCACACAGGTATGGACAGGGCTGGAGGGGAATTCAAGTCATCCTGCCAGCACTCACTAAGCCCCAGGAAAGGGGACAGTGCTGCTGAGCTCATCTCAGTTCTACAGAGGAGCCCAGCCCCACACCTGCATCCCCACAGTGCCTTCAAAGCCTTGTGTGCCGTCATTTTTAGAGATGGAGATTCTGTGTCTCTGGTGCAAACCTTCCTGCACGGCCACACCACCACAAACAGGAGCAGCCCAGCAGAAAGATCAGTCCTGAGCTGAACAGAAAGTCTGAGGTGTGACCACGAGCTCTGCTGTTGTTTCAGCAATGCCTGCAGGACATCATGGACGGATATTTCCCCTCAGAGCTGCAGCAGCGCTACCCCGACGGTGTCCCCTTGCAGGTGAGTGCCACACCCAGCTTTTGGGCACAAATTGCTCTCTTGCTTCCCAAGGCAGCTCAGGTTGTCTTTCCTCAATCTGCTGGATGGCCCCCCCCCAGCAAGGGGAGGTTGAGGTTTGTGGTGCTGTGCAGGTGTTTCTGGGGCAAAGGGAGGCACAGAGGGCACCTGCAGCAGCCGTTACAGGAAATATTTCAGCATCAAAGTTCAAGGGTTTCTGTGCCTCAGAGAAACCTGGCTTGGAACGAGGCTTCTAAGAGCACAGCAGCCTCTGTAAGAGAAGCAGCACATGCAGGAAATTAAAAGCTGTGTCATGAAAAGGAGGGAAAAAAGTTCTCAAATAGTTCCCCTGGAAAAGCATTTAACCTGAGGTTGAACTAGTACCTTTCAAAGAGGATGTCATGAGGGTTTATTTTGCCACAGTTTAAATGGATTTGGCCACCTGAGGTTGTCTTGGGCCCCAGTTTTTGATTTCTCAGAAGCGGCAAAGAGCCAAAGCCACATTTGCAGGCAGAGAGCCTCAGAGGACTCAAATCTAGGCCTCGGAGTGCACCTGAAACGTCAGCAGGCACAGCCAGGGGCTGGACCTTCCCTGGGCCACGGAGAAACCAGGGCAGCACTGCATGAACAGGACCAGCTCAGGCCCGCTGGGAGCTCTGGAAGCCGCATGGAAGGGGGATTGTGCAAAACTCTGGGGACTGAGGTTCCCTATAACTTGTGCAGCACTGGTTTCGTTTGGGGTCTGCAACTGCTGCTTGTCATTGCTGTGGTTTATTGAGCTCTGATGCAGCAAGAGGAGCTTGTGCAACAGTCAGATTTGCTTACAGGTCACTGACAGGAGGGATGTGCTGTTTCAGAAGCCAGACCTGCCAGGGAGTTTTCCTGGCCTTGGCCAGGTGGTTGGTACTTCAGAATCCAGCAAAGTGCAGGAAACCTCCGAGATCCCAGGTAAAATCCCAAACCTGCCTCAAAAATGCAGCTCATACTTGAGGAGCAGGATTCTTAAACCTTACCAGGGCAGTGCAGGTGGCAGGAGGGGAATGTGAGGATCTCAGCATGGAAAGCAACACTTCTGGGTCAGGGCCTGGTGTTGCCTCAGGAGCTGGGAGCCAGCAGCACACACAGGGTCCTCTCAGCATTAATCCTGCCAAAGGATGAGACATGCCAAGTTATAAAAGAATAGAAATTCAGCAGGTTTCCAAAAACATATCTGCCCTGTGCCTTTCTGAAAGGCCAAGTTCCTTCCACCTTCACCACACCAAAGGATGCTGAGGGAGCCCTGCAGGCCTGGGGGAGAGTTGCTTGCAAACACTGCTCCTTTCTCATTCCAAAAGCGTAGCTATCTTCAGGCCAAGCCAACCACAACTGTACTGAATATGGGACAGTTTCTCTTCAGACTTTCACAACAGAATATGGGACATCAAAGATGCCACAGATTCCTCATTTTGCTCCTAGCCACTTGCAGTCTAGTGAGCAATATCTGGCAGGGTTGGGAAGTCAAACAGTCAGTGAGAGAGACAGAAAGCAGTGGGTCTGTGAGTACATCACTAAATAACCCAGCACATGTATCATCCATGAGAAACAGCTGCCTGGTTACATGCAACTGTGCTCAGCCACCTCAAGGCTAAAGCTAAATATTCCCTTTATCCAAAGAAAAAAAAAAAAAAAAAAAAAAAAAAAAAAAAAAAAAAAAAAAAAAAAAAAAAAAAAAAAAAAAGAAGAAAGAAAAGAAAAAAGAGCGGACACCTACAAATACACCCTCACAAGGTGAAAAAAATGCCCAAGTCTGTAAAAATGGTGATAGCCCCAGTTTTTCCCAGCAGAGCAACCTGCCTGCTGTGCATCCCAGCTGTGCACTGAACAGGCTGTTCTCACTGTGGATGTTGACAATCAAACATTCAGTGGGGCAACCTCAAGGGAGGAACCCGAGAGCCACTCTTGGCCTCGCTGGGGTGCTGAGAGCTCTCCCTGTCGGCTGCTCTGCTCTCTCCTGTCACCAAATCAGCCTCTTCCGAGTGCAACATGTTTGTCACAAAGCTCACACACGGACACATCTCCCCTCTGCCCTGGCAGGTCCCAAGGCCTCCTCGGAGCAGGTTCCCAACAAGATTTCCAAGCCCCTGAAGCACAGAGGGAGAGTGGGCAGTGCCCGAGGCGTGGCCACAGCAGCACCACAGGTACGAGGGGACTCCCCAGACAGCCCCAGGAGGAGACCAGGGGAGATTCCCTGGACTCAGCTCCCTGCACAGCACTCCCTGGGCCTCTCCCAGCTCTGTGTGACCTCCCAGAGAGGCAGAGCCACCAGAGCACACGTGGCACTTGGCACCTGCCTCATCTTGTGCCAGCACTGGCTGCTCTCCCTGCAGTGCTGACACTCACCTGCTTTGGTTGCAGGGCTCTGATGGGCAGCAGAGCAGCAAAGAAATCCTGGTGGAAACTCCTGGGCTGGCTGCTCTGGAGAGGTACAGGTACAGCCCCCCTGCCCTGTCAGGATCTCCTCTTCCTCTTATTTCATCACTGCAGGTTTAGTTCAGGAGGTTCAGCTGAGGAAGTAAATGGACTTTCCCCCTTTTAGACCTTAGAAATAGTTAGACAAAAGGCCAAGTTTGGTCATTTGGGAAAACCACTGAATTTTTTATGGCAAACATGCCATTTTTTACATCTCTAACAAAAAGCTTCTATTATTCAAAATGTCACTTGTTTATGTGAAAGTTATCCCAACAGCAAGCCAAGGCCTAAGAGTTTGAAACCACTGAATGAGCTTTCTGCAGTCATATTAAATGGGAGAACCCCTCCAGGAAACTGATGCCCAGGTGGGAGGTCTCACTACCAGCACTTTTCCACTCAGTCTTCTGGAAAGCCAAGACCCAAATAGCAAATGAAAAAAAAAAAAAAAAACCCAAACAGATTATTTTTATCAAAGAAGTAGGGCAAAGTACTTACCAGACAGCCCTGGTTTAAAATGAAAAAGCTAAAAAAAGGCCCACAAGCCTTTCCACCAAGGCACCGTCAGGCTGGGAAAGCAAAGCAGCACTTTGGGCAGTGGGTTGGTCTGGTTGTCCCTGATCAGCCTCGTTCACCTCAAGGACACTCACGAATATGAAACTCCTCTCCCCTGGTCCGGTCAGGGAGGCTCTGCCCATTGAGTGGAGCTCCCTCCTGGGCTGACAGGGTGTTCTGATGCCCAGGGTGAAGCCAGCTGAGGAGGCTGCAGCTGCTGCCCCTGATTTCTGCAGCCTGCGCATCAGATCCGAGAGCGGCGAGCAGACGTACGAGGTGAGGATGCTGCTCACAGCCACCATCGGGGACCTGCGCCAGCACCTCGCCCGCATCAGGTAGCCCAGGACTCCCTCTCCTCCTTGCTTGGCTCTCTAAGACCCCAGGAAAGGGTTCTTGAGGTCCTGGAGCTTCAAACATCGGCCTGAGCTGGGTCACAGCCCCAGCCCTGTGCCCACCTGACGCTCTCCAGGCAGCAGTGCCAGGGTCCTGAGAAGCTCAGAGTGTTTTGTGCCCACCTTTGCCACACAGCAGCAGAGAAACTTCTTCTGTCCTCCCAAAATTGCCATCAGATCCAGGCCCATTGCTGCCTTTGCCTCCTTCCAGCACCCACCCAACCTGTGCCACCATTCCCAGGTGCTGGAAGCTGAGTTGCAGCCTTTGCTTGGCTCAGCCAGCTCTGTCCCACCGCATTTAATGCTGCCCAGGGGCTCACTCAGCCTGCTGGGGGCAGCTCCACATGGCTGAGGGCCCCCTTTGCTGTCCCCTCTTCCCACTCCTGCTGCAGGCCATGGCTCTGAGAGCCCAGGATGAGCTCAGTGCTGGTGGGATGCACGAGCCTCCTTCCTCCCCACTGCAGCTGTACAGCTGCACAGGCTGCTCCGTGCCTGGCCCGCTGCAAGTTGGGCTGGAAGCCCTTTTTTCTGCTCTTGCATAACCACAACTGGATTAGTGAAAGCAAGACCTTGGGGGATCCTATGAGTAGGAAAAGATTGTGCTGTTCTTTCCTAGGGGTGGAAACTCAGACTCGTATGAGATCATGAGCACCTTTCCCCAGAGGGTGTACATAGACAGCTCCAGGAGCCTGCAGGAATGTGGGCTGGTCCCCAGTGCCTCCCTGCTGCTGAGGAGGAGAGACCCCTCCCAGCAGGAGGGGAGGGGGCTGCAAACAGCCTGAGAGCTCCTCACCCCCAGCTCCTCACCGGGAGAGAGCTGCCTCTCACCATCACCCAACCTGCCCTGGCTGGGAGAAAGGGGGAGGTTTCCTTTCCAGATTTACTTTCACTGTGCCATTACCTGGGATGGAGAAGAGCTCAGAGCAGCCATTTGGCCCCTCCTTCGGCACAGGGGGCCAGGCCCAGCCCTGCTGCCTCACAGTGGCTGCTGTTCCCCAGGACAGGTGGCTCCCAGCACAGGGACACTTCCACCAGCTCACCTGGGTTCCAGGCCTGGCTCCTCATGTCTGTGCAGGGTTACACAGGCTGACCCCTGCCCGGGGGAGCCTGCCAGCTTCACCCTGGCACTGGGCACTTGCTTAGCTGGGCTCAGGGACTCTGGAGCAGCAGGATGGACACACAGCCAGGGGCAGTTTGCTTTCCACACACAGCTGCTCCCTACAGATTTCACCTGCACTGACACCAGGGGACAAACAGGCTCAGTTCCACGGGCTCTGCTGAAGCTAAACCTGAAGGCCTTGAGCCATTGCAGTGCTGGGGCCGAGCCAGGCTCGACTGAGCCGGGAGATCCTGCTGCTGGGTTTCCTGTACGTGCTCAGCTCCTTCCCTTGGACAGCCCCCAGCTGCAGCCCAGGCTCCAGCCTGCCTGGAGGTACCCGCCCTCCTCCTCCCGCTGCAACAGGACACCGTGTCATTGGAGAAGAGCGTAATCCCTCCTCGGCGTCTCTGCCCAGTCCTGAATAAAGCATCTTCCTCCCTCTGCCGTGGGCTGGGGCTGCACTTTTCCCTTTCCCTAGCACATTCTTCCCATTCCAGCTGTGACAAGCTCTCACTAGACAACACTCCCACTCACGCGAGGCAAGGCCTTCTGGCAGGTTCCCTCTTTGCAGAGACCCAGCCCTCATGGAAGGCTCCCAAGAAAACCCTTTATTTCAGCTGCAGTTCCCACTTCCTTTAGATTTCAAAGGCACGGTTGCTGTGGAAGCTCAGGGTGCCCTGAGCTCTTCCCAGACCCCTCTGACCAGAGCTGCACAACTCAAATACAGGAAGCAAATCAGCTGCTCCCACAGCTCCCCATGAGCAGTGACTCAACCCACACAGCCCTCCCTCAGCTTCCTCCTTTTTCCTTCCACCTGTAGCAGATTCAGGAGCAGCTGTTTCCACTGCCCCTCTGTATCCTGGTCTGGGCAATCTTCGTGCCAAGGGTTTGTTTTTCACTCCCATGTCTGGCTGAGGCTGTCCCTGTCACCATGCAGAGGAGAGGAATGCTCTGGTACCTGTCACTACTGTGCCGTAGGACATTCAGACACGTCCTGTGAGCCTTTGATTAGCAGCAACAATTTAAGGTGTTAAGATCTTTGTGTCAGGCTGCAGCAGCACGTACAACCCTGGAAATCAGCTGGAAATGACTCACAGTCCTTAGGTAGGGTGATGTTTAACCTGTAGCCAAAATAAAACTGAATTTAAAAGAAATGCAAGAGTAGTGACGTGAAAGGTACAGTAACATTTAATAGCATCTCGGAAGACAACACTGGTTATAAACTTGCTTTTTGGCAGGAAAACAAAATGCACTTGGTCCAGGATTGCAAAAAAGCCAACTCAAAGAGGAAAGATCAGACAGCTGGAGCATCAGCTCTTCTGGGGCAGCCCTGAGCCATCAGTGCTCACAAGGGAGCCCTGGTCAGAGTGGAGGGTGGCCAGAGCAGCACAAATCCCAATTCCAGCCCCATCCATCCCTCAGGCAGCCTTTGCCCCCAGCTCCACTGTGGAGGGCACTCAGACCCCCAATTCTGTGCAGTATTTTTGCATTAAATTAAGACAAACAAAAAAAACCCAACTTTACTTAGTTGCCATAATCTCTACGGTTGAGATGAACGGGGGGGAAACGGGAAAAAAAAGGAAGTGAGGCAGCAGAATTTACAATTTTAACAGCAACTGGGAGAAGTGGGAAGTGCCGTGCAGCCCTAAGCCCTTCCCTCCCGAGGCAGAGGAGGGGGCTGAGGGCTGGGCACACCTCACACAGCCCCGGAGGCTTTGCTGTTTACAGAGGCACTGGAAGCTGCCGTGAGCCAGGCCCAGCTCTGCTCACAGGCCAAGCACAGCGAGCGTCACTTTCTTTGGATCCCTCTGAGATGATTTGGGCTTAGGCAGGAGGGAGTCGGAGGCAGCTGCAATGAGGAGTTTTGGTCATGGGTTTTTCCCTGTGCTGGGATACAAATCACGGTGCCAGGACAGCGCTGACAACCTGGAGGTGAAGGTGGTCGGAGATGAGGGCGCTCAGGAATGCAGGTAGAGTCCAGGATGGGAGGGGAAGCAGGGCTCAGGCCAACTTCAGGAACTCCTGCAGAGTGTTTTGCTCCACCGCTTCCACAAAGAGCTCGTAATCCTGCAGGGAAACGCCACAGGGTCGCTCACAAGGCAGCAGGCACAAACTGGTTCACAGCCCTGGCACCAGCTGCTCGTGCCAAGGATGACAGGACAAAGTGGGCACAGCCCCACTGCTCCCCAAAGCCCCCTGCCCGGGTCCCCTTTTTCCCAAGCCAAACAGCCGTGAATCCTGGCAGCACCTGGTCCCTGCCCCTCATGAGAAACAATTTACAACGCATCTTGAACATCTGTAGCAAACCCAGGGGACAGGACATCACCCTCCACCCAACCCCAGGGTGCCAATCCCGGGCATGGAGCACGAGCCTCACCCCGCAGTACTGGTCCCCGTTGACGATCTGGGGTGGGATGGCTTTGGGGTTGCCTGCCTTCGCCCTCATCTCCTCCCGGAGAGCGTTGTCCTGGGAGATATCCACCAGCTCATACTTGATGTTCTTCCCATCAAGGATTCGGGTTACTTCGCTCTGTTGGGATTTGATCTGGAACCCGGGTGGGAAAAGCAGGTTACGGGGAGAGATGGAGAGGAGCCCGAAGGGTGGGCACACACCCAGCGTGCCAGCCAGGCTCAGCACGGCGCCCACCGTGCAGACCCCGCCTGCCTGGGGGGACACCCAGCACGAAGGGGTGGCTTTGGGGAGAGATGGGGACGGCACAGCGCGAGCAGGGGAGGGGACACCGAGGATGGTGCGGGGGGGGCTTCGCTGCTGCACGGAGGAGAGACGCCCACCTCCGGGAAGAGGGGCCCCGGAGCACCCAGCCCTGCCCCGCCGGCGCTCACCTCCCGGGAGCCGGTCACCGAGGTGCTGTAGACCTTGAGGGTGCTCATGGTGCGATCGCGGCCGCTCCCAGCGCTCAGCCCGGCAGAGGGAGGGAGGGAGGGGAGGCTCGGCTGGGCTCGGCAGGAGGGAGGGACGGAGGGAGGAGCGGCAGCCCCGCCACCGCCCGGCATGTGACTGCGGCGGCCAATGGAGCCGGCGGGCCCGGGCATGCGGCTTCGGCGGGGCCGGCCCCGGGACACCGCCCCGAGCGCACCGGGGAGCGCCCACCGGCACCGGCACCGCTCCCTCCGGGCACAGGCACCGGGCACCAGCACCGGCCCCCGACCCCGAGCCATCGCCCCTGCCGGGGGAGCCACCGGCACCGGAGCTGCTCCCTCCCCACCCCGGACGGCCTCGGACGAGTGGGTCAGAGCAGCTTTATTTGATACTCCAAATACTCGATACAAACAAGCGGTGAGACAGAGGCTGGTACAGAGACACTGAGCCCAACGGGACCGGGCACAACGCGGGGCACCGGGGGGGACATGAGTGGCACGAGGAAGGGGGCTCAGGGAGGGAACACCGTCCTGTCCCCCTGGCCTGGGGTGTTCTGTAACAAAGATTTCCCCTGCACCAGCAGCAAACAGCACATGGGATCACCCTCTTGGCCAGAGTTGTGCAGGAGGATGAGGAGGGACAAATCCCCATGGAGGGGACACGGGACCTGGGCAGCCACAATAATCTCATCTCAGAATCACCTCTGTAGGGGCAGAGGGCAAACCTGTCCCCTCACAGCACCCATGAACAAGATCTTGTACCCCCAAAAGCAAAGGGGAGAAGCAGATGGTGCCCAAACCCTCTAAGAACCTGCAGGAGCCAGCAGAGCTCCTGGCAGTCAGGACAAAAGGCTTCAAAAACAGCCTTGGAAATGTGTTTTGCTCAGTACACAGCACCAGCAGCCTGGGGACAGACACAGCCAGGAACAGAACACCCAGGCAGAGCAGCACAAACCAACCAGTTCCTTGCCACCATCACCCACGGTGGCCAAACACCAAGAACAAAACAGATTTGGTCTTAAAATTTTAACACAAAGGAATAACAAAAGCATTTCTGCCCAACCCAGGGCTCGGAGCCCCAACGTGAACCAAGAGCAGCCAAACAACATGAGGGTCAACAGGATTCTTCCCTGTCATAACTTGGTATCTTGCTCTTAACTCAGGCTGAAAACCAAAGTTCCACCCTCAGACTCAGTACTGTAAAGCTGTCACTGGGGTTAAGGAGCGAAACTGATCCCAATATGATTTATTTAGAAATCCCATTACTTGCAGAGGAGCAGGGAAGGAGGGACAGGGCTATGACAAAGCCCAAGTGGCCACTGCCTTGCAGGAAAGAGTTCCTTGTGCCACCCCCTCCACATTAGGACCAGTATGGCTTTCTCCCAGTAAAGCAGGGGTGTGTCCCCAGGGGCACAGAGGCTCTTGGAGGCTCTGGCGGAGGCCACAGACACTTGGGGCTCCCCAGGATTGTTTGTGATGGCTCTAAAAGGCTGTGAGGAGGAAGAGCAGCTCCTCACCTGCCAGTGGATGCATTAGGCACAGAGCAGAGTGGGGGCAGAGGGTTCTTCCAGCTCATTAAGGCACTTCAGCATCAATCCACTTCCTCTGCAGTCTGAATCACAGCCCCACTCCCAATGCTATTTCAGGGGGACAAAAGGCTTAAGGCTTCTGGGGTAACAGTGCCCAGGGGGAGAGGTTCCAGAGTCTTTTAGTGTTGCTTTATTCCTCAGCTCATGCTGGCTGCTGAAAGACGCTGGTTGCATTTACCTGAGGAAAGCAGGTCCTGCTCCATCCATCCAAGGCAGTAGCACCTCGATGGAAATGCCAGCAGTGTAACTGGCACACTTGCCTGCCTGTGGAACCCAGACACCCCACAAACACCCTGATAATCCTCTGGTCCCACTGGTCCCCCAGGACCTGCACAGGGAGGTTATCAGCAAGACCAGGGCATGCATTTCCTTTTAGCCACGATTTTAACTGTCACATTTGCACGTTCAGCATTTGACATGCCTGGAAGGCAAGTCGGGATTCATCTCCCAGTATCAGAGACCACAGCAGCTCCAGCAAACACAGCATAAAACACATTCCAGAAGATCAAAGCTACTGCAAAGCCTGACACCGAAGCCCTGAATTATCCCAGTTAGCCAGTCAGCAGCTGAACACTTCTGGCAACAAACCCCCTGACTCCTCACAAATCAGGTAAGTCACACATCCTGCACCCGAGCAGAGGGATGGTAAAGTGCTGAATAGATTTAGGGTTGTAGGAGCACAAGACTCCTGAGAGTTTCAAGTCTTCATTCCCTGTCTTACTTTGGGAGTGTTCTTTACTGGGTGATGCAGTTGTCTCCCATGTCCTGAGCGTATCTATCAGATATTGCAGTCCTCAACTCCTCCACCTCTTTGTGAAGCTCTTTTACCTCCACCAGTTTCTTGGCCAGTCCGTCAGGGCTCAGCAGGTCATCCTTCTCCTTCACAGGGTACTGCACAGCTGTGGGGTCAAAGGGAGTTTCCTCACATGCAGTTCTCACCAAGGATGACACTTGCAAGTAAGCCAGAAAAACCAACTCACATTTGCAAAGAGGCTCTACTCAACATTCAGTTATTACAACACGCATCTTTGAAGCAAGCCAGCCACAGAAAGAGCGTTCAGAAGCCCAGAAAGAGGAGAACTTTCCATGCCCTGTGTGAGTTATTTAATTCTGCCAACACTCTGTACTTACAGTGAATACCCAGGAGCAGAGAGAGGTTGGGGTCCTTGCCCTGAGCCCTCTGGGTGACAATGCTGTAGACAGACTGTAAATCCTGCAGGCAGCTGGCCAGCTCCCCGTGCAGCTGCTGGGCCAGGCGGGCTGTGTCAGCAGGCAGGGGCTGGGCTGTCAGCTGGGCCTGCCGGAGCCGCTCCTGCAGCGTCAGGTTCTTCTCAATCAGCTCCTGGTTCTGCACGGACAGCTGGACACACAGACACAGCACACCAGTGGGCATTCAGGGCACCCCTGCCACACTTAATGCCCCTGTTCCATGATGGGAGCACTGGGGGCAGGAGCTGGTTTGCATCCAGCCCTCCAGGCCGGAGGAGTGAATGTCACTTCCACACGGGGACTGGATCAAACCCCGTGAAACTGCACTGTCCTTGCCGAGGCCTGTGCAACAAAGGCTTGCAGGGGGTTGTGTACCCAGCACTGGCCATGCCTGGCCTCGAGGGCTGCGGCTGTGCCTGGGTTCTGCCCGGCCCTTCAGCCCAGGCTGTGCCTGGACTCCTGTTCTGCTGCCCCCAGCTGGCAAGCTCGGCCTCCTCCAGCCCATCCCCATGAAGTTCCCAAGGCACAACCTGCTTTCTCCTGCTTTCCAGCAGGGCTTCTTTCACAGCCCTGACAGGACAACTGACCAGCAGGAAGCAGGAGAGATTGAGCTGCTGACTAAATTCAGGGCCTTGCTAAAAGTTCAATCAGTGCTACACCCGGGCACTCCAAACACCCCCTGACCTCTTTCACGGCAGCCCGGAGCTGCTGCAGAGCATTTTCCCTTCTCATCGCCTCCTCTTTCAGAGCTTGGCTTGTCCCCTCTTCCTGGGCCACCTGTTCTTCCAGGTTCTGGAACAGACCATGGGAACACACTGAGTCTAACTCATTTCACAGCATATTCTCAAGTCCTGGCTCCCTCCCCATCACCTCTCACCTTGACTTGCAAGGATAACTGTTCCATCTTCTTCTGCTTTTTGTCCACAATCTGGAATCAAAAGCAGAGGCATCAGAACTGGCCACACAGATCCAGTAATGCCAGCAGGAATTCTCCTTCAGTAGGACAGCATCCCCTCTCCTCTTTCCTGCCCATTTACTGCTCTAATCACAGATGCTCTTAGCAGTGGACTTGGATAAAAGGCACCATTACATTTATCAGCTAAAACCAGACCAGATGCATTGTGGTTTTCCTCTCCCCTCTTCTGCATTCTGGAGAAGTGTGTGGTTATCACAGCAAGAACAGCTTTTAGAACCCTACAGTCTGGAATTCCAGGAACTGCTGCTTCAGTGCAGTTGTATCTGCAAAAGTGCCCAATTTATCTGAGTGCCTGGTGTGACTCAGTGGAAGGAAAAATGTGTGATTCGCAACTGGGACAGCCCCTTACCTTCCTGAGGCAGTCACACTCTTTCTTCAGAGAGTCATGTTCCATTTTCTGCCTCTCCCCATCCTGGGCAGGGGGTCCCCTCTCTGCATTCTTTGCATACTGCTGCAACTTGTCCTGCAAGCTGCAATTAGCAGAACACCATGAGAAAAACCAGCTTTATTTACGGTGTCTCCCTTACTTTAAGGAGGGAAACAGTAGGAGGAGTGAAATTAATTTCAGATCAGGTGTCAGTGTAGCCCTGTTTGCATCCCAGCCCACAAACTGCCAGGGCTGTGCCTCACCTTCCTTGTGCAGCAATTCCTGCAGTGCCAAGACGAAGCTCATTCCTGATTCCTACCTGCGCACAGTGGACAGCAGCTCCATCTCCTTGTGTTTTTGGGTTTCCACCTGCACCTCTTGCTCCCTGAAAGCAGCCTGGACATCTCCAAGCTCTGTTTCCAGTGCCACCACTGTTTCCTGCAGGGCAGTAGTCTTCAGTTCAGATTCTTTCAGCTGCAACAAAAGGGGAGTTACTGTAACTATAGAAAAGTCACCTGAGCAAGTGTGTGAAGAGCCATTGTCACATCTCAGAGGAAGTTTTACCTTCTGACTCTGTTTTTGGTGGTCCTCAAGGGTTGGAAGATCAGCCAGGTATCGTTCCAGGGTCTCAATTCTCTGCTGTCTCTCTTTGTTCTGTTCAGATTCCTTCTGGCATTTCTTTTTAAGGTTATTGATGTGTTTGTCTCTTCCCTTTACCTGCAGGGACAGTTACAGACAAGTTTAGTTTATTTAATTTCTTATTTATTCTTCAGTCTTCTGTAAGCCCACTCATTTAGCTTTTTGCTAAACCACACAACACCAAAATACAAGATCACCTTAACTCATTTCTGCTCATTTAGCTAAAGACAGGATTTTTTTGGTCAAAAGAGGAGGAACTGAAATGCTTCTAACTGCAGGAGGAAAGGCTTTTGCTCATAGTCTACAAGAAGATGAGAAAACACCTGCAATTACAGAAAACTTTCACCTCAGCACTACACTGACAAAGAAAAGACACCTTCCCATCTCTAGAGCAACACGATCATACCCTTTCTTCCTGTTTCTTTAACTCCTCTGCATGTTTCTGCACCGTTTCCTTCAGGGACTCCTGGACCAGCTTCACATCCACCTCTGCAGCAGCCAGTTTCCTCTGCAGCTCCATGTTGTCCTTACTGAGGGACTCAGTCTTCTCTGTGAACTGTGCTCTGAGGAAGGTGTTCTCCCGCTGCAGCTCCTGCAGGCAGAGCCAGACCCTGAGTTTGGGGGTTACAAACAGTCCCAGGGCTGTATCCTCATCCCCAAACATCCCTCAGCCCACCTGACACACCCTGAAACAGCACCTGGCAGCGCTGCCAGGTGTTTGCATCACCAGCACAGCTTTGATCCAACCAAAGGAAAATCGCAGGGGGCACAGAGGGGATGTTAACTCCACACAAGGGATAATTTATAAGTTGACTCTGCACAGTCCTGCTCAGCACACACCTCAGCAGCAATGGCAGGACCATTGGATTCAGCACGTATTTCTCACTGACACCTGCTGTACCTGCATCCTCAGCATGTAGACATCTCCATAGGATGCTGGGCAGCCCAGCAGGGCACTGTGAACCTGCAGCTCACTCTCCCGGACCTTCTGCTCCAGCTGGGAAATGTGCTGCCTTTGTCTGTAACAAAACAGGCAATTCACAGCTCTCAAACAGAGAGCAGCAGCACAGCAGCAACAGTGCCACCACAGCTCTGCTGCTCCACACTGTGACCAGCAGAGCAGGAAGAGAACTCTGCAGCTCAGAGCTCACCTGCAGAGAAATCATCTGAAAGGTAAACAGTTCGACTTTTTTGCAATTGTTAAATTTTCTTTCCTCCTCTCCCTTTAAAACCTTTCCCCCAACCATGATTACGGATAAAGCACACAAGCCTTGCATGTTTTGGAGGATCCAGCTTGGTTCTGGAGCTTAGGAGTGAAATGAACAGACAGCAGATGACTCAAAATAAGGAAGAAAAATATTTACAGTCCAGATGCTGAAGGTACTTTTCATTAGGACTTACTTTTTCAAAAACCTTGTGTACCACTAGCCTTAGATAAGAGAAGTGTTGTTTGCCAGCCCAAAGTGACAAAAAGCAAATTTAAAATAAAGGTCTCAAAGAGCCCCCAGAAAATCCGTAAGCAAAAGAGGCAGTTATTTTGACATTCCAGATAATCATGATGTGAACAGAAATCTTTATCCCTATAAAACACAGAAAACCATAACTAAAATTAATTTATTTGAGCCCTTCAGGATCATTGTCCTAACTCCAAGAAGAAGAGCTCAGGTTGTTCTCTAAGGTGTTGTTCTTTGCAACAAAACAAGATCAACTGGGTAAAAGGGACTTTGAGAAATGAGCCTTCCTTGGTACTTCCCAAACCTTTCCTTTCCAAATGGAAACCACATCAGTAGCAAAGCCTCACCTCTCAATGAGGAGCTCTTTCTCCTTGAGCAGGTTTTCATTGGAGTTCAGGATATTGATCCACTGAGCTGGGTCAGGTGCAGCCAGGGATGGGGAATACATCGAGGAGTGGGGGCAGGTGCCTCCATTTTGTAACTGCAAGAGGAGACAAAGCAAGGAGGGAGAGGACTGTGCCCCACAGGGGTAATTGCAACACTGCTGGAGCTATTTTGTACACTCTGTGCTCATCTGCATGCCAGGGCATGGCTATTTCAGTCTCTGTTGATGTCCAAGAACAAGAAACTTTGCCCAAGCACAACTGGAGATTAACAAATAATTTTAGATCACTGTGCTAGCTCGCTGGAAACAATTTGTCTTCATTAGGGTACAGCTGGTGGGAGGTAGTAAACAAACCCTTTCCACCTAATAAAGTGCAGTTAGTTTCACACATTTTTTTTCAAAAAAAGTATTTCTTAACACTAGATACAGAATGAAACTATTCTAGACACTGTGTAAAACCTCTTGGCATCCTTTTTCTCCAGAGTTTCTATCAGACAGGGTGTTTCAGCTCTTGATCTGGCAGGTGGTGCAGCCCTGTAACATAATCCAGGGCTGCTCTGCACACACAGCGTGTCAAACGATACCTGTGACACCACAAGCTGTAAAAACAGACCATTAGGAGACTTCTGGTGTCACTCAGGGAGAAGCACGAGACATTTTCCCCCTTGCTTCCTAAGCCTGGGACAACAATTCCTGACTGAAGAGGCAGGAAGGGGTTCAGGTTCCCACGGTCACAGCTGCCTACCTGCATCTGTTCCACCTGCAGCCGCACTTTGTCCAGCTGCTGTTTCCAGGCACTGAGCTGGCAGACTCCCTGCTGGGGGTGCAGTGTGCAGCCTTCCTGCAGCCACGCTTGGGTTGGGGGAGTTAGAACAGGTTTGGAAAAGAAATTGTTGGCCTGGAGTCCCGCTGGCATCAGCCCGCTCCCTCTGGGCCACATCCCGTCCCGCAGCTCGCAGGCTCCGTTGACCCCCGGCGCCTGTTTGCTCTCTGGCAGCACCTTGTAATGGTCCTTCCCTGCCTCAGAGCTTGGGTTGAACTTCTGGCACCTGTGCAGAGGGTCAGTGCACAGACTGTCCAGAAAGAGGGACTGGTTAAGGGTGTGCTCAATGGCAGGGGTGTCAAACCTCCAGGCGTCCTCTGTCCTCGTGTGATCAGCAGCAGGAGGCCAGGAGTGCTCACAGCCATTGTCCCCCGAGGCCCCGTAGGGACGCAGGAGGTCCCTGGGTGGCACCTGAGAGGACTTCCCGGTGCTGAAGTCCCCGTTCCTGGCAAGCCCTGGGGCAGAGCCTGGCACAGCAGCCTTTGCAGAGCCCTGGTCCCCTGCAGGGCACAGCTTGGAGGGCGAGGCACCCAGCGTGGAAGGCATAACGTGGGCTGTTGGAATGGTCACCTGGGTTCTGATGGGATGGAATGAGGAACTGCTACTGGAATTGCAAAAGTCTAGGGAAAGAAGAAGAGTGATACTCTAATTACAGTCCTGAAAATACAATCCTCAGTGAGCTTTAAATATAATTTTAAAACCAGCTCCTTTCCCACTGAACACGTCCTCCTAAGCAGCAGCAGCATGACTCAGGCACACCTGTGTTCCCCCTCACTACAAGTTTCAGGAACCTGCTGACCTTTTCCTACCACCACAGCAAGAATCTGAGTTTGATCCATATTTTTAATCCTTGTTTCTAAGCTACTCTAGTATAATCTTGAATCAATAATGTTATCTTTCTCTAGGTTTAGAAATAAAGTCCTTGATACTGAACAAAAAGGATTGAAACTTACTGAGCTGAACACTGAGCCCGTGATCCTGCTCTGCCCGTCCCACAGCTCAGCAACTCCTCAGCGTGAGCAGAGCTAACAGGAGCCTTCCCTGAGCCCATGATGAGCCTCCAACATCGCTGACCACCAGGATCTGACCTTCCAGCTCCTCCAGGACACCACGGCAAGAGCCTGTCCTAGAGCTGGAGCAATGGCTCTCACCTATGGGCACAGGAAGTGACAGAGCTCCCGTCCTGCCAGCGGGGCACCAAACCTGGCTGCAGGGAACTCAGGGTTATTCTTAGCAGCTCTCAGATTTCACTACAGCAACAGCAAGGGCTGAGAAAGGCAAACAGCAAAGTACCCCTTCCCACTCCTTGTCCTGGGACGTTCAGTGTCGCAGAAATTCCAGGTTTCTCCCAGGAACACACACTTGATTACCTCGTGGCTTTGGCCAAAGGCCCATCCCCATGTGATGCTCCAACAAGTCACCCTCCCACCTGTTCGTACCCTCCAAGCACTGCTACAACAATGAATAAACACTACAATTTGAATACAATCCAAATCAGACTTTGCAAGACCAAAATCACACTACAGGAGAACTGCCACAATAAAGGCACTTGAGCCTTTCATCAAAAAATGAGCAGTGAGGGCAGAAAATCTCTCAGCCACTGCTTGGCTGTGCCTGGGGACTCAGGAGAACACCATGCTACCAGGCAGCAGCAAGCACGTTCACCTTGGCAAAGAGAAGAGACAGCACCATTTCCTTCTACAGCTCCTAAATTTATCCCCTGGTGTCACTGTCAGAACCCAAGTTCCCTGACCAGCCCATCACGTGTGGGTGCTGCAATCAGTTCCTTGGGTGTGCTGAGGGTCCTCACAACATTTCTGATGAATGTCCTGAGCTCAGCGTGCCTCAGCAGCAGCCAGGGCTGCAGGTCACCCTCAGCTCTTACAAACAAGGCTGTGACATCACCAGTGCTCAGAAGGGCCATTTCCCAAAGGGAAATCATCTCCTCTGCCTCCACCTGCCAAATGGGTGTTTTATTATCCTGAGAGAGGCCCTATGGAACACTTAAACGTGTGCTCATGTAATATTTCTAGCAATACTTTCCAACAGGCAACCCTGCTAAAGCCTCCATTTCACTGGCACATTATGAAGAGCTACAGCTCATTCCAAAGGCTCCCTGAAACACATGGATGTGTGAAGTGTTTTAAGGAACATCACAAACTACCTTTTTACTGGAAAGGGAATCAATGAAGATTAAAAAACAGGTGGAAACGATTGCTGAGATCAGAAATTTCAGTGTGCCTCAGCTGAGAGCCAGACTGCAGAGCCAAACACTTCTGCACAAAGGCACCTATAAATTATTTCTTTAAAAAAAATTAAGAAAATAACACAACAGACTTGCTGATAGATCTCTCACTGGACAATAAAAACCAGCAAGTCACCAAGGTGTCTTTTAATCAGTTAAAAGCACTGCAGTGAGACAATAACCGAGCTCAGAGAAACAGCCGGTCCCCTCCTCACTTTACATTCCAGACACCTGGATTTGAAGTGGTTTTAGG
Organism: Picathartes gymnocephalus; assembly: GCA_013390045.1. Lineage (NCBI taxonomy): Eukaryota > Metazoa > Chordata > Aves > Passeriformes > Picathartidae > Picathartes > Picathartes gymnocephalus. Next base: position 28,862 of record WEKY01056842.1, on the reverse strand, counting down.
TATTATGACAGGTTGTGCCCTGCAGGTTTTACACTGTGACCCAGGGGTGCCCATCACCTTCGGTGCTGTCCGAGCAGGAGGTGCCAATGCCCCCATCCCCACTCTCGGCCACGCTCGGGCAGCGGCTGAGGCGGCTCTGGCACTTCATGGACAGCACTGGTGTCTTCCACTCAGTCTCCAAGAACCTGCTCTTCTGACAGGTGCTGGGCTCTGGAGACAAAAAAACAGGGATATTTATGCTTTAATTAAGCTATATGTAATTAGCGATGCTTCCAAACCCCACACTGATCCTTGCTTCACTTGCTGTTAAAAAAATATCTTTTGCTTTGGCAGAAAGCACAGGGAAGTCAAATAATATCAACAGGAGACTGAAAAACAGCCTTGGTAAGGAAGTCAGAATGCAGAAGTTGTAAATTATATTCCCATTGATTAGCTTGGTCATGTTACACCCAGCTGGTGCTCTGACTAAAAAGAGCAGCAGCACAGCAAAACTGGGCAAGTTAAAGAGGTATTTTTGCATTAACTCTAAAGAACTCTCCCAGATTCATCAGCTACCAACTTAAGGCAGAAATTCCTAAACAAGTGATTCCTGAAAAAGCAGGCAAGAGTATAAATAATACATTTTGAACAAAAAGCTCCTGGTAAATAATCTTCTGAGGCCATGTGTCTCCTCAGAGACACTGAAACAGGATCTAACAGCAGCAGGGCTTTGGAGAAAGGACTGTTCTTACCCGATGGATTGTTCTGCAGCAGCCTCAGGTCTGGATCTTTCTCAGGGGCAGCCATCTTATCTACCCAGAGAACCAAATAAATGAATAAAAACCTTAAGTTCCCACTATACACACACATCAGCTACTCATCAAAGTAACACAGCATTTAGTATTTAATTAGCTGCTTCTCCCAATAATATCTGTTTTTCTCCCTGCAGCAACAGAGGTAACATTTATAAAAAAAACCTCGTAGGTTTTCTTTATGCCTGAAATAGGAGAATTCCTGCTTGCACCATTCTCCAGGTATCCAGCAGCACCTTTCAGCTGTTATCCCCATGGCAGGTATCTACAGAGCACCTGTCACTACAGTACCTACATGCTGAATCTGTGTCTAGAGAGACTAAAAATTTCTCTTTAAAAGTCTTAACTCTCAACCAGATCGTTTCTGCCCTCTGTAGAGGTCACTGAGCAACTACATGAGGGGAAAAAAGTCCTTCAAAAATCAGCCTTGCTGTTCCATGAAGAGCAATCTTTATCTGCCCAGAGTTTTGGGTTAATTTATCTAGTTCTCTGAGTGCTTCAGAGAACGAATTTCCTGTCTCTGATAATGCGAGTGCAATTTACATCTACAGAGTGGAAATTCAAGGCCTCTACAAACCCATACTCAATCCTCAATCAGCAGCTCTTACAGATTTTTGTTAAAATGTTTCAAAGAGCTCAGAGAAGACATTAATTCCTAGAAAACATTCATACACGCCTAGGAGAACATTCATTACAACCTAGGAGAAACATTGGGAATTCAACAGGAAAACGAACCAGAAACAGCATTTCACTCAGCAAAGAAATACAACACTTCTAGATAAATGTAGTGCTTATTATGGTTAATTGGGGTATAGTTAATTTAGGTAGATATGCCTAATTTTAGGTCAATTTCCGACGGGCTGGAGGTCCCGGACCCTGAGGGTAGGATGGGAGGACAGACCCTGAGCAGCCAGTCCCTGAGGGTCTGGGAGCTCCGTCCATCAGGACCCGACCCAAAAAAGGCGGCGGAGGGGGTGTCAGACCCGGCGGGCCCGGTCCCTGAACAGGAGTGGGAGTCGGTCCCTGAGGGGCCTGGGGGGGGGCAGGCCATGAGGAGCGGAGAGACCGGTCCGTGAAGGGCTGGAGGTTGCGGGGTGCGGTGCCGGTGTAGCAGTGGTGCTGCCGGAGCCCGGTGGCGGTACCGTGTGGGATGGGGATGGAGCCGGGGTCTGGGGTCGGGGGACCGTCCCTCACCTGCGGCCGCCGCGCCTCTCCCGCCACCCCCGCGCGCCGCGACCGTTACCTCCGGGGGGGCGGAGCAGAGCGGAGGGGGCGGGGCTTATATGCACCACAGCCAATCGACCGCCTTATCCCCGCCCCTTTCCGTTCACTCCGCCCCCTAATTGGTTCACCTTGAACGCTGTCCCCGCCCCCGCGGCGCAGTGAGGGGTGTGGCGGGCGCGGGCGGCGGAAGAGTGGCCGCGGGCGGCACCCGTAGGGCGGGTGCTGAGGGGCTTCAGCCTGAGGGAAAGGGGGGTCGCGGGGACCTTCGCGCTCTGCGTAACTCCCTGGCAGGAGGAGCAACAGGGCAACAGGAAACAGCCTCAAATTGTACCAGGGGAGGTTGAGGTTGGACATCAGGAGGAATTTCCTAGTGGAAAAGGTGGTCAAGCAGTGGCACATGGTGCCCAGGGCAGTGGTTGAGTCACCATCCCTGGGAGCGTTCAAAAGCATGTGGATGTGGCACCGAGGGACGCGGTTTAGTGGTGAACGCGGCAGTGCTGGGTTTACAGCTGGACTGGATGATCTTGGAGGTCTTTTCCAGCCTAAACAACTCCATGATTTGATGATTTCCACGCCAAGAAAGACCACGGCACGACCAACCCCTGTCAACACATTTATTTACAGCAGAAGAGCCGGTGGCCGGGCCGGCTGGCAGCACCACAGTGGGGACATGTTCCCCGGGAAAATCCCCCCATTGCCAACCTGCAGCCAAGGCAAAACGAACTGGGAAAAATTAAGACTGTCACAGAAGCCACTTCCCCTGCGGGATGGGCGCTGCTGCGGGCTGAGCTTCCCCCTCCACCACAGAGCACCCACCGTGCTCCCATGCTCCGAGTCCTGTGGGCACCGACCCACGGCAGCTCCTGGCGGGATGTCAGGGCTCGGCTGCCTCTTCGTGGGGACTGTGCTGCTCCCCAGCATCCCCCTGACCCTGCCGCCCTGCCCAGCCCTCCCGCAGCTCCTGGTACAGCTCCTGGTGCTCCTCCTTCCAGCGCCTGAACGTGTCCGAGGTGAGCGCGGCCTCTCCCAGCAGCTGCTCCAGGGCCTGCAGCTCCACCAGCTTTGCCTGCCCGGAGCAAGGGCACGTTTTGTGGGGGCCACCCATGGGCAGGGGGCATTGGGAGGGTTCGGGGGGCTGCGGGGTCCCACCTTGAGCGTGCTCTGCAGGGCCCGCACGGCGTGCACCCTCTCGTTGATGTGCGGGTTCTTGTTGCGCCGCAGGAAGGATTTTCGGCACTGCTCCTGCGTCAGGAAGCGCCGCTGCCCCGTGAGGGACACCCCGCCCTGCCTCAGGCACCGCATCAGGCTCTCCAGATCCTCCCCAGCGGGGTCTGGGCAAGGAGAGGGGGCACTGCAGCAGGAGGGCAGCCCCGAGACCCCGCGGGGCTCTCCCGTGCGTGGCCCTGTCCCAAAGCTGTGGGATCATGGAGTGGTTGGGATTGCAAGGGACCTTAAAAATCATCTTGTTCCATCTCCTGCCGTGGGCAGAGACACCTTCCACTGTTCCAGGGTGCTCCAGGCCCCATCCAACCTGGCCATGGACACTTCCAGGGATCCAAGGGCAGCCACAGGTTCTCTGGGCACCCTGTGCCAGGGCCTCACCACTCACACAGGGAAGACCATCCTTCTAATGTCCAATCTAAACCTACTCCTTCTAGTTTAAATCCATTCCCCCTTGCCCTGTCACTCCATGCCCTCATAAAAAAATCCCTCTCCATGTTTCCTGTCGGTTCCCTTCATCCCACTCAAACACACCCCAACTCGACAAGCTCCCCCAGCACACCCACAGGCCAAAGGAAGGGACACAAGGTGACAGGGGTCGGATGTCCCCCCCCCCCAGCACCTACCCATGGGGGAGGAGGGCCAGGGGCTGCCCCGGGGGCTGCTGGCTGCACTGCTGGCTGGGGAGAGCTGTGCCTTCTCAGGGGTGTTCTGCAGCCTCTTCCTTGGCTGAGGGAGAGAAAGGGCAGGAGGTGAGATAAGGAACCTCTGTCCTCTGTCCCCGGGGTGTCCCTCAGGGCCGCTCACCGAGTCAGATCCGTGCCTGGGGGACTCATCATCGGGGTCCTCGGCTTCTGTCTCACTGTAGCAGTCTGGAGGCCATAGGAGAAGACAGAAATTCCCTCCCAGGGCTGAGAATCATCCCAGCCCCCTTTCAGGGAGTGTTTATCACATTCCCTCAAATCATGGGCCAAGCTCCCAGCAGCCCCATGCCAGGGCTGGCACCAGGCAGCACTGCCCCATGGGACCCCCTCCCATCGACCCTGTCTCCCACCCTGGGATGGCCCCATTACCTTCCTCCTTGTCTGGGACTGCCTGGTGGGCCAGCGTGTACTTTGTTTTGGCTGTTACGAGGTGACTGACCCACCTGGGGAGGGAAAGGAGGGACAGACAGGGGGACTAGGGTCCTGGCCAGCCTGGGGTGGCAGAGCCAGTCCTGACCATTGGCTCCGTTACTCACATGCTCAGGTCAGCCAAGGTTTCAGCAGCAAAGACAAAGGGTTTGTACATCTGGTGGCACAGCTGGAACACGCTGAGGACAAGGGAGTGTCTGTCTGAGCTGCTGTGGTGACACAGGGCCAGCCTCGAGCCCCCTCCAGCCTCCCCAGCACTGCAGCCCCCCCATCCCAAGGCAGCTCTGCTCCTCAGCCTCATCCCAGAGTACACCAGGAACACAGTGCAGACCTTGCTCAGAGTGTGGGCAGAGTATTGCAAGGTGCTAGCGCTGTGGGGACCCCAGCAACCCCCACGGGGACCCCAGCAGCCTTGCAGGGATCTCAGCAGCCCCACAGGGACATGCAGGTGGGACTCATCAGCAGGTGCCCTTGGGACAGCATCCCCTCCTCTTCCACCACCAGCTGGGGGTGAGAAAGACCCCACTCACTATTTCTTCTTCTGCTCCCTCGTGCTCTCCAGGTTGTAGGTGGCCACATTGATGAGTCCTGCAGCCCTCTCATCCTGCAGGGTCAGGGACAGCCATGTCCAGCACCACCCTGGGAAATCCCTGCTGCCCAGGCAGGGGTGGGGGAACACCCAGTGCTCCCACTCACATTGGGGTGGTTGTACCAGTAGAGTGTGTGGCCCTTGAGCACAAACCAGCACCGCTTCCACTTCTGGGCCATGAAGCCCACATGGTCCTTCTTCTTGAGGAGCCACCCATCGCAGTCCACCCGGCCCAGGTCCCGGCACGAGACCCGCCGGCGGCTCAGCCTGGTCGCCACTCCTGCCCCACAGCGTTGGGGGTGTCAGGGGAAGGAAGGGGGAGCAGAGCTCCCGCCCCCGGGACAGCCCCCAGCCCCGTTCAGCCCAGCCTGGCAGGGTCCTCCTCACCTTTCTGTCTGCGTCCCGTGCGAGGGCTGCCCTGGGCAGGGGGACAGAGATGAGATTTTAGTGACAGCGCACGGGGAGAGGGCAGGGCAGCGTTTGCTGAGCCTCCCCAGCAGCACCACAGCCCTTAGGGACCCTCATAGGGACCCCCAACTCACACCCACCCACAGCAAGGGCTCAGAGGGGAACCTCTGACAGCCCCCCAGCGTGTCCCCCCCAGCTCTCACCTCCCCAGGGAGCTGGCTGGGCTCTGCTCCCCCAGCCCCCGTGGTGGGGGCTGCCCTGGGGCTCAGCTCTGTGGCACAGGGTCCAGTGGCAGCAGGGGTGCCCGGGGGGGTGCCCAGGGGGCTGCCACTGTCCCTCACCTCCTCCTCTGCAGCACCTGTGAACAGCGAGTGGGGCTTCAGCCTCATATCCTGGGGGGAACTGCTCTGTCCCCGGACACGCTCTGCTCCCATCCTACCCTGTCCAGACGGGCCCGGCAGCTCCTCCACAGCTGCACCGGGCAGCCCCTCCACAGCTGCACCGGGCAGCCTCAGATCCCGCTCGTCCTCTTCCTCCTCCTCGTCAGTGCCAGGATCCGGGGCAGAGTCTGGTCCCGAGTCCAAGTCGGCTGCAACGCTGGGAGGAAAACGGGACCCCTGAGCGCCGAACGTCCCCGAGTGCTGCCGCGTCCGTGATCAACCTTGGGCTGGGACACCCGCGGCTCTCCCTGCCCCGGGGATGGGGCTGGAGGGGACGTGGTGGCAGAGCTCCAGCTCAGTTCCACCGGCCTTCCCAGCCCGGCTGCTGCCCGCGCTGCTGCTGGCTCTCCACACGCCTTTCCATTCCGGGAGAGGAGAAGGGTCATGTCTAAATATAGTTCCAGCCCCACTAAAACGTTACCAAGTGAATGAATTACAAAACCCTCCTTTTTTCATTCCTTTAGACTCCTGGCAGCTTCCCAGGCGGCTCACAGGCAGCTGCCATGCTGCTGGCACCTCTGCCTCTAAAAAGGGCTGGGAAAGGGCCCTGGATGCACCCAAGCATCTCCTTGTGGTCAGATTGGGGGTGTCGGGGTGGGGCTCACCTGGAGGTCAAGGACACAGGGCTGCCTGGGCTCTCATCGCTCCTGGTGCCAGGGGAATCTGCAGCATCCAAAAATGCTCCTGGGGGCTGTGGATGGACTATCAGTGCCAGCCCCATCCCACCACGGACCCCAGAGCTTTAGGGATCTCCAGTGTGTGGGAGATGCCCAGCTCTGAGCATCTCTGTCTGGTTCCCAGCAGAGCCCAGTGTGGCACTGGGACTGAACTGGGAGCACTGGGATCACTCACCTGCTGCCTGGGAGAGGGAGGTGAGCCAGGCAGGTCAAGGGGGATCTTCTTCAGCACCAAAGTCACCCTGTTCCCCTTCTCCAGCAGCTTCCTCGCCAGGCTGGCGGGTGTCCAACCCACCTGCAAATCCTGAGTGAGCTGTGGGCCACTGCCCCGGCCCCAAACCTGCCCCAGCCACAGATCCCACACCCCCCAAATCCTCCTGGCAACCTCTCCTGTGTGCCCCAGACCTTTCCCAGCCATGGCCCCTGCTTTTTGCTGGTCATAACTCCTGCATTCCCCCAAATCCTCCCCACCTCAGCCCCAGTACTCTCCCAGCCCACTCCCTGTCCATGTCTTCCCTGCCAAATCCGGCAGCCCCCATCCCCCTGACTCACCACAACCTGCTCGTTGACCTGCACGATCTCATCTCCAGGCAGGATGTGGCCCTCGTGGGCAGCCAGGGCCTGGGCAGAGGCAGGGGGAGAGTGGGGTGCCCAGTCCTGGGTTCTCTCCCTCCCTGCCAAGCTAATCCCCCTCAGGATCTCTCCCAGCCAGGAAGAACCAGGGGGTTTAACCATTAACCCGACTCTGCACAGCACCCGCTGGAGCTGCCGGTGGGATCGGGGTGCACGGGGGGCTCCCCCATGCCCAGGCTGTGCTCACTCATGGGATGAGTTGCACAGGCTCAGCCACAGGCAGCCCCTCCTGCTCTGGGTTAGGGGAGGGCAGATTCGGGCCCTAGGGGGTTCACAGGATCCCATGGATGGGGGGTGTTCCCCACGGGATGTAAAAGGGGGTGACTGAGGGGCACGGGGGTGACAGACAGGCAGCCTCTCACTCACCTCCGAGGTGGTTGCAGACACGAAATGCAGGCAGGAGCTGGTGGAGGTGATCTCAAAGCCCTGGGGGGGCCGAGATGGGGGTTTGAGCAGGGGTCTGGGGGTCCTGAGGTAGAGGGGATCACTGGGGTGGAGGGGACTCACCAGTCGGGCAGTGAGGAGTGGCTGGGGGCTCCCCGGAAGATCAGAGGGTGGTGTTGGAGTGTCAGAGGATCCTGAGGGGCTGCTCCATGGGTTGGGGGGCAGCGTTGGCGTGTCAGGGGATGTTGGGGGGCTCTGCCACAGGCCAAGGGGCAGCGTCGGGGTGCTGGGGGACATCGGGGGGCTGCCCTGCGTGCCAGGGGGCAGTGCCAGCCCCACACGCTGCAGCACAGCCCTGCAGTCCAGCAGCGCCGGGGGGCTGCAGCCCACGATGCTCTCGCAGATGCCCACAATGTGCTGGCACTGCAGGTGACAGCGGGGCGTGAGGGGAGCCCTGGCAGCCCCCCAGGCCTGCCACCCCCTCCTCACCCAGCACTCACAGTCTGCAGGATGCCACTGTTCCTCTCAGCCACGGGAAGGTCCTGGGGGACAACATGTGGGGATGAACGTGATGGGATGGCTCCATCCCAGCTGGGGGAACCATGCAGGGAACCCCCTCTGCACCCCATCTCCCCTCACCCCAGCTTTTCGCCCACCTCCAGCCTGCAGAGCTCTGGAGGGTCAGGAGAGCCTCCAGCCCTGGGCACTCACCGCCTGCAGCGTCTCTGCCAGCTGGGCACAGAGCAGAATGATGTCCTGGCTGGCTGAAAAGTCGTTGAGGGTAGAGAAGAGGTACCTGGGGGAAAGACAGAGCTCAGCCCCCAGAGTGGGGGGCACCCAGCACCCAGGGGTGCCCTCACCTGCCCCACACCTGTTGAGCCAGGAGAAGAGTTCTTTGGCAGCCCCGACCAGGTCGATGACTTGGGCCAGGAGGGTAAGGGAGGGAGGCTGGGGGGCATCCCCTGCTGACAGCTCCCCCTGCACCAGGCTCTGGATGCCCTGTGCCAGCTCCTGCAGCCTCTCTGTCAGTGTCCTCAGGCTGGTGCTCGCCAGTCCAGTGTCCTGAGGGGGACAGAGATGCCAGGGGATGGATGGACAGGGTGGTCTCCACTTCCCCACCTTCAGCCAGCCCACACTGCCCCCATGTCATTCCCTCTGTCCAGCTCAGGATCCCCTCAAAACCCCTCTCCCCTGTGTCCCCACCTCCATCCAGTGCCAGGTGACCCCATTTGCCCCCTTCCACCCAGCCCAGGCTGATCCCACATCCTCCTCCTTCAGCCCAGGGAACCCCCATGTCCCTGTGCTCCCCCTTCCTCCCCGGGATGCCAGCACTCACCAGGTTACGGAGCTGCTCCACGGCCTCCAGCAGCAGCTCCTGGTGTCCCACGGGCCACACGCCCAGTGCCTCCAGGACCCCCGCGTCCAGCCCCAGCAGGTCAGGTCCCGAGAGCCCCCAGGCCTCGAAGGGGTAGCCCTGCACCGCCGCGTCCAGCCCTGCCACAGATCAGTCCCCCCTGGCAGTGTCCCTGCTGGCCCCTGGCCGGCTGACCCCAGGACTGACCCCTGGCTGATGGCAGTGTCCTCTCCATGCAACGACTTCACCCGGCCTCAACCTCAACGGTGGGGATGGCCAGATCCCCCCTCTTTCCCTCCCGCCATCCAGGGAATGCCGCTCCCAGGGAGTCGATGAGGGACGGGAAATACTGCCACCCCCAGCCACGCCAACCCAGCCACACATCCCCAAGCTGGGGACACCCCACCCCAGAGCCCGGGGACAGCCAGGATCTCACCTCGGAGCCAGGCGGCCGCCTGCGCGGGGCCCCAGGAGCCCACGGGCTCCATGGCGGCGGGGCCGGAGCGGCGCCGAGCGCGGCTCCCACCTGCACCGGGCGCGGCT
>WEKY01056842.1:6353-19083 GCA_013390045.1 Picathartes gymnocephalus | reverse complement strand
CAGCCCTTCAGCCGCTCCAAATCTACCCTGGGCTGGCCCTGGCCCCCCCGCCCTCGCCCGGGTGCCCGAACCCCCCCGCCCGGCGTGTCCGCTCCGGGGAGCAGCGGGCGCTGATCGCGGCTGACAGCTGCTGCTCCGCGCCCGCCCGGTGCCTGCGCCCTGCCCGAGGGGCCGCGGGGCCGCCACAGGCACGGAGCCCCTCGCCGTGCTCGGGGGTTCGCGGGGTCCCAGCCCCGCTGCTGCCGCCCCACGGGGCCCGATCCCGCTGCTCCCCGTCACGCCATGATCATCCGCCCCCGCCGCCTGACCCCGGGGTACTTCCGTCTGCTCCAGGTAAGGGGTGAGCAGGGCTGGGGGGGCCCGTGGGGACCCCCGGGATCCTGCCCACGCTGCCCACCAGGCCTGCTGGCCGCGGGAGCCATTCCCGGCCGTACCCCAGCTCCACGGTAGCAGTGACGATGCTGACGATGCAGCCCCTAAGTGCTGCAAGGGGCACCCTAAAACCCCCCGAGATGCCCAGAAGGGCACAAAGCTGCTCCCATCACCCTTCCACCACCCAGCGTGATGGGCACATTCAGGGCATGGCCCCAGGCCTCTGTCCCCGCGGGGTTTGGGGTGCCCCAATGCTCCCCTCTGTGTCCCCACAGATGCAGCTGGCAGCAGGACGTGGGGCTGAGCCGGGGGGGCGGCTGCTGACCCCCCTGGCCCTGCTGCTGGCGGCCGCCGGGCTCTGCCTGTCCCTCTACAGCGCCCGGAGAATGGCTGACCCCGCCAAGGCACCCCCGGAGCCGTGAGCAGGGGGCTGGGGGGGCCGTGGGGACAGTCCCCGGGGGGGTGTTGGGGTCCCCCTGCACCCACCGGGCCCCGCCCGAGCGGAGCTGCGGCTGCGGCCGCTTTCCAGCTGAGCTGCGCCACATCCAGCCCTTCCCACCACGCCTGGACACGCGATGGATGCCCCGGGGACGGGGGACACGCGCCTGTCCCCGCCCTGGGCAACCGGGATGGAGAATGGAGGAGCCGCTCCCAGCTCCAGAGCTGCCGGCTGAGACCCGTCCTGAGCCACGGGGGGACATCGGGATCCCGCCACACCAGAGGGACAGACAGAGGGACGGCAGAGCTGGGAGCTGCATCCATCTCCATCCCCCACGGAAGCAGAGGGGCCTGCGGACCCCAGAGAGCCCCCTGTCCCCATGGGAACGAGCTGTGGCTGTGCCCCGCAGGAATGAGGCCAGCGCCGAGCGCCATTGGGTACCGGGGCAGGGGGGACACGGGGCCGGTGACGTGTCCCCTGGGCAGGCACATCCCGCTGGGATGGCGGCTGCAGCTTCCCAGCCCCCGCAGAGCTGCAGCTCTCCATCCGCCGCGGCCAGGGGGTCAAATCCGGGCAGGCTGCATGGAAATAAACCCTTCCCTACCCAGCACAGCTGTGTCACTGCTCTGCCTTTCATTCCCAGCGCGTTCCCAGCCCCCAGTGTGGCAGGAGGGATGAACTGGGGACACCTGCTCCGCAGGAATTTGGTGGCATTGTCACACAATGTCCCCTAAGGGGCACCAGCAGCAGCGTGGCAGACGCCAGGCAGGGAGGCTGATCAGCTGCGCAGCCCCAGCCCCCCAGGAGCATGAAATCACTCACAGGAGTTGAGTTTTGGGGACAGGAGCCTCAAAGTGTCCTCGCCAAGGGGGCACCAGCACTCCCCTCTCAAGGCCCAAACCAGCTGCTGGCTGCAAACCCAAGTGCTTGATGGTCACTCAAACTCATATTCCACCCAAAAAAGCTGCCTGGGAACCCCTGCCAGAAGGGCAGGAGATTTTTACCACCCTGCCAGGTATGAGCTCTGGGATGAGGCTCCTGGCATGGACACCTTTGGGTGATGGGAACAGCACAACACTGGTGTCCCCCCATCCCTTGGGGGGCCTGTCACCCTCATATTCAATGCTGCCACGCTGTTAATTAACATATTTTAATGAGTGCATCACTGGAATAACCTCTGACCTGAGGACAGAGACCTGAAACTGCTCCAAAAGCAGAGAGACAACGGTACAGTTCCACCAGCACTCAGAGAACAAGTGACTCGTCCCTTTCTGGAGAAGGACACTCGGTGAGGGCACCCAGGGTCTTGCTGGCTCCTTCTCCTCGTTAGTGCCCTGGGCAGGGGGGCTGTGGGAGCAGCACGGTGGTTCTGGCTGGCAGTGCTGGGACATTTTTCTCTCACAAAGCTGAGCACAAAGACGTCCTTACAGAGCCACTCAGCCTCTCAGTCCCCTGTCCCTGCGCTCAGCTGGACGTCTCCATCTCGGTGGCCTCCTCGAGGGGCTGGGTCTGCACCTCCACCTTCTTTGGGGGGATGTAGGAGCCCATCCCGGCGGCACGTTCGGCCTCCTCCTGCGTGTATGGAGCCTCCCGCAGCTGCTTCAGCCTGGGGGGCACAGAGGAGATGAAGCTTCCACCTGCTCCTCCGAGCAGGACCAGCCCAGAACTGCCCCTGCCACCCCCCTCACCCCGGGGAGTTTGGGGGGCTTCCCCCTCTTACCTCTTCTTGTGCACCTTGGATCTGAAGTGCTCCTTCATGCTGTTCAGGTCCACGAAGTAGCGCCTGGCACAGGAGCGGATGGGGGTCAGGGGGACCCCGAGACTGAAGGAGGGCTCGGGAGGGTCCTACCGAGGGGCCAGGGTCCCACCACAGCCCTGCACGGGCCAGAGCTCACCCTGAGACCGGGACAAGCTCCCCACAAGGGTCAGGGTCCCTCCTGAGACCAGGACAAGATACCCCTCAGGCGTTAGAGGACTCGCCAGGAGCCAGGGGCTAGCCCTGGGACCAGGGCAACCCCCCCGAGGGGACAGGGCCCCCCAGGACCCCTCTCTCCCAGAGCCCCTGACTCCCAGGAGCAGGACAACCCCATCCCAGCAACCAGGAACTCCAGGGACTAGGACAACCCCCAGCTCCCCCGGGAACCAGGGACCCCCAGGCCCAGGACAAGCCCATCCCAAGGTTGGAGCCCTCCCTCCCCGGTCCCCCGGGATGCCCCCGCCGGACGCACGCGCAGTGCAGGCAGTAGAACTGGGCGCAGCCCGGCAGGTCGGGGTCGATCTCCTGCCGCAGCAGCCGCGCGGCGTTCTCGGGCTTCAGGTCCGCGTGGATCTCGTCCAGGTCGCGCCGGCGCCGCTTCGTCTTCAGCTGGCGGGCGAGCGAGTGCGCCCGGTGCGCTCCGGTGCGACGCCCGTTCCGCGGGGACATGGCGGCCGCACGCCGCGCCCGACCGCACTGCGCAGGCGCGGGGGCTGCGGGCCACGCCCACACTGCTGCTCGCCCCGCCCACAGACCGCGAGGGGGGCCCATGGCCACGCCCATCCACCGTAAGCCACGCCCCGTGTCTAGCAGGCCACGCCCCCTCCCGGTGTCCCCGGTCCCCGTGTCCCCAGGGCTCCCCCAGCCCCCGGTGCCACCGTCCCCGCCTTGTCGCCTTGTTCTCCCCGTGTCCCCGTGCTCTCCGTGCTGCCCCGGTCACCGCTGTGATGAGCCGGGCAGGGCTCAGCGCGCCGTGTCCCGGCGCTGATCGTGTTTCCTCCGTGATCAATTATAGATGGGGACAGGCGGCGGGGGGAGCGCCGAGCTCCAGCGCCTCCTCCGCACCATGGGGGGCTGTCCCAGCCCTGGGGGTCCCAAGTGGGAGAGGGGCACCGTGGGGCTGAGGCGGGGGTGGGGTCAGGATGGGTTTTGGGGGTGACCGGAGCAGCCGCCCCCGCGCTGCCCCCGGCTCAGCCCGGGCTCAGATTCCTTTTGTGCGGTGCAAGTGGCCGCTGAAACTTTAATGAAGCCACTGGATCGCCGGGTCGCCCGTTCGGCCCCCCCACACCCCGGCCCCGCTGCCCGCAGCTCCCGCCGGCTCCGGCCCCACTGCGCCCCTCGCCATGGCCCAGGGCTTCTGGCGGCTCTACAAGGCCAAAGTGCTGCAGACCCTGGCGGGGCCGCGGCCGGACGGGGCCCTGCAGGACGAGGTAGGGTTGAGGGGGGTCCCCGAAATGGGGTGACCAAGTGCCCTCCCCCTGCCTGCACCCCTGCCCTCACCGCGGGCTTCATTGCAGGGAGAGCCCCCCGAGCTGATGGAGACGGCCGAGCCTCCTGCGCTCATGGAGGAGGGAGCCAGCCCCGTGTCCCAGCTGGCCAGGAAGGTGAGGAGGGGGCCGGGGGCAGCGGGGACAGAGCGGCGGGGGGGACACTGGGAGCCGGAGGTCCCCGGTGACCCCGGCGCTGCCTCCCGCAGGTGCAGGGCGTGGGTGCCCGGGGCTGGCGGACGCTTTCATCCCTTTTCACCCGCGAGGACGAGCACCAGCTGCTCAGCCCGGAGCCCGGCCCAGACCAGTAAGTTGCAGATCTCTGCGGGGGAACCCCAGAACCCAGATCCAAGACCTGGGAACTGCCGAGCCCCCACAGCCCCCGATCCCATCAGCTGCATCCCCCTCCCCGGGCTGCACCCGTGTGGCTGCGCGGCGGCAGAGCCGGCACGGAGAGGGGGAATGGTGGGGCTTGGGGGAGAAGGTCCCTGCACCGACATTTCCGTCCCCGCTCTGCCTCCAGCCCACTGGTCACTGAGCCGGCCGAGATGCCCCACACTGAGAAGGCCCCTGGATTTTGGGATCTCTTTGCTACCAAGTGGCAGCAGGCGTCGGGGCCCGACAAGGCGGTGCCGGCCCCGGAGCCGGGTGAGAGCCCTGGGGAGCCGCCGGGTGACGATGGCAGCGACCTGCGGGAGCCAGAGGAAGGCGCCTTCCACTGGGGCTTCCTGGCTGGCAAACTGGCCGAAATCCGGAATAAAAACGCCCCCAAGGGTAACTAGAGGAGGATGCACCAGCCGGACTCTCCAACAGTTTCTTGCGGCCCCCCATTGCTGGTGGGCAGCCCCCTGTCCATGCCCGAGGGCTCTGCCCTGGGTTTGGGTCTCACATCTGCACTAAAGACCCCAAAGGTGCCCCTTTTCCCTGAGCTCTGGTGCTTTCCTTGCCCTCACCCCCCAACAGCCCCACAGCCCCTGCAGCAGCACAACCCCAAAGGTGGGGAGGGGGAGCTGCCCCCCAGCCCTGGGGCATCCCCCTCACAACCACGCACACAGACAGGCTAGAAAAAACCCCAAACAAATTTATTGAGGGCTGCTCTGGCTCCAGCAGCCCCTGTTCTGGGGAGGAGGTGGCTGTGGGGTGGGCACTGCCCATGACAGGGGGCTCGGGCTCTGCCCACCCCCCAGCCTGCAGCTGCAGCAGGACATGAGTGGTCAGGGGGGGCTGCAGGCCCATCCCACCCTCCTGGGCTGGGGACAAGGAGGATGGAGACGATGGGGGACAGCAGGGGGACAGCGACCTGCCAGCCCTGAGACCATGGAGAGACTCAGCCCGGGGTGTTCCTTCCTCACCTGCCCCTCAGGTGCCCCCACTGCACTCAGCCTGAGGACCTGCTGGTTCTCCCAGCCTGCAGCATCCCCACAGGGCAATGGGTGCCACCAGCCCATCAGTCACATCCAGCGAGGGCAAGGGGCCACCTCCAGCCAGCGGGAGCCACACGCGTGTCCTCGTCCCGGCCAGGCTGTCCCCGCTCAGACCGTGGACTCCTTGGCAGCCGCCCAGGCTCTCTGGCAGCCGTAGAGCCACTTGATGACACGGGCATTGCGCTCCACCACCGAGACGGCGGAGCCCAGCCGGGCGTCCGGCTCCTCCTCGCCCGGCCCCGCGTCCCCCTCGCTGCCCCCCGAGGCCCGCCCGGGCTCGGACTCGCAGGAGCCGGGGGGCCGGGCCGAGGCGCTGTCCCAGCCCGCCGGCCCGAAGCGCTCCCGGCCCAGCAGCTCCACCAGCGCCCGGTCCAGCCCGCAGTAGTTGAAGACCCGCTCCTGCTCCGACAGCGGCAGCGACACTCGCAGAGCCAGCGGCTCCTTCCCGGGGACCCCGGGGGGCTGCTCCGCGGGGCTGCCGGGCACGGGGAAGATGCCACCGCTGTCACCGCCGCTGTCGCCTCCTGGTGTCCGCGCCTCCTCCTTCTCCGCAGGCGCCCACAGCATGGGGGTCTCGGGGCTCTGGGGGGCCGGTGGGGGCGAGCTGGGGGGTTTGTCTCTGAGGGGTCCCTGGAAGAGGCGCCGCACCAGCCCGGAGCCCTTGGCGTTCTCCTTGTCCCCGGCCAGGCAGTCCCGTTTCTGCCGGTAGATGATGAGGGAGTCGGGTCTCAGCAGGCGCCTGCTGCCGCTGCGGCGGGACACGGGGGACTGCGGGCACGGCAGCTTCCGCGGCCCCTCCCGGCTCAGCTCCGAGGCCGGGCACAGCTCGCTGCACTGCTGGCGGGCGCGGAGGCGCCGGCCGTGCNCGCCGGCCGTGCGGGGACAGGCGGGGCGAGCCCCGCAGCGCCGGCTCCTGCCGCCTGCTGATCACCTGCTGGGACTTCACGTACTTGGCCTTGTCGGCCTCCAGCCGCTCCACGGCGCTGGGTCTCCGGCCCCCGCTGCTCCCCGGTCCCTGCGGGCACTCGGGGCCCCGGTTCAGCCAGGCCAGGGGGGAGCCGCGGCCGGGGGCCATGAGGCGCAGGTTGCTGGAGGCGCAGACGGCCAGGGTGGGGCTGCCCAAGGGCACCATCGCCCCGGAATGGCGCTGCCGATCGCTCTGTGCCCCTCGGAGTGGCCGGGCAGGTCCGGTGTGACAGCTGGGGATGTTCCTGAAGCTTCGCTCGGCTCCTGGGTTCAGCCCTGGGAGGAGAGAGGAGAGGCAGGGTGAGCCCCGAGGGTACAGCGGTGAGGAGGAGGAGGATGGGGCTGAAGCAGAGCTGAGGGTCCCCTCAATGCCACACGGGCGGCGAGTCCTGCCAGCCCCGGCAGGAACAGCCCCTGGGCAGGAAGGGAGAAGCGCCGAGCATCCGCCGGCTTCAGCCGCATCCCAGGAGCGGCTTCCAACAGGAAAAAATACCGGAGCCGGCCGCCGCCTTGTCTTCCCGAGCGGCAGAACAAAGCCGTGCTCAGCAGAACTGGCGAGCTGCCCCACGGCTGGGGAGGGTTTGGGGGTCCCCAGCCGTGCCCCACACAGCCAGGCTGGGCTGGGAGGGAAGATTGTTCCTTTCTCCGTGTGCGGAGGGCACGGAACCAGCCCTGGGTGGCAGCAGGGACACGGGGCTGGGCAGAGCAGAGCTCACGGGAGCAAACAGCCCAGGAATCCTCTGCCACGCAGCTCCACACGCAGCCCAACGGCTCCACGTTCCCTCCGGAGTACAGACGGGGAAACTGAGGCACCAGGTGTCTGGCCCTGTGCCCCCGAGGCGGGGACTGCCCGTGCCGCTGTGCCCTCGCCCTCCCCAGCCCAGCCCCGCGGCCAGGACCTGTGCCCAGCAGGTGGGGGATGCTCTCGCTCACCTGAGCCCACGCAGGGATGCAGGGATGGGATGCAGGGATGGGATGCAGGGATGGGATGCAGGGATGCTTCAGTCTCACGCAGCTCCTGCCCCTCTGGCTGCTGCAGCAAACTGAGC
Organism: Picathartes gymnocephalus; assembly: GCA_013390045.1. NCBI lineage: Eukaryota > Metazoa > Chordata > Aves > Passeriformes > Picathartidae > Picathartes > Picathartes gymnocephalus. Next base: position 11,590 of record WEKY01056842.1, on the reverse strand, counting down.
CCCGAGCCGGCAGCAGCCTTATATAGAGGATGAGGATGAGGAAGAGGAAGAGCCACCCATTAACCCCTGCCAGCCCACCCCGTGCCGGCCGGGCCAGCGTGACGCCCCCTCCCAGCCCTGCCCAGCATTAACCCCCCTCCTCCTGCAGCTCCAGCTCCCCTCCTCCCTCCGCCTCCTTACGGGAACCCGGCCGGGATTTCGGGATCTGCAGCAGATTTTTCCCTCCGAGTCTCTCTGTCACACGGCGGGTCAGGAATGGGGGCAGGCTCTGTCCACTGCAGCAGCTTCTCCTTCTACACCCAGCCCAGGGTGCTGGAGGCAGCTCAGGAGCAGGAGCCCACCACAATCCCCTTGCCCAGGATCCTTTCCAGGCAGGAAAGAGGGAGGAAAGGTCCTTCTGGCACCTTCTCCGGTGGCGGTGAAAGGGTCAAAGCCAGCCCCGAGCCGGCCCGTTCCTGTCTCTTCCCCCCGGGAAGGGCTGTAAATCGCAGGAAGCCACAATGGGCTGGAGCTGGCCCAGGGGTTATTTTTACCACTGCCCTCTTCCCTTCCCGAGGGCCGAGTGCTCCCACAGGATAATCCCGGCCCCTCCATCCCCGGCTCCTGCCCGGGGGGCTGCGAACGTGGCACCGGAGCAGCGGGGGAAGGACCTGCTGCACCTCGAGCTGGGCTCCCAGAGCTTCAGACAGGGCTCAGAGAAAGCCCCCAGTGCTCCCCAGGGACCACCAGCCCCCTGCAGCCCTGTGGCACCCAGTTTGGATGGGGAGCTGGGGCACAGGCTGCTCACGGGCACCGGGGAGGCTCCAGCGGGGACAAAGCCACGGCATTCGGCCCCAGATCCCGGGATGAGAGGGGAGCTGTCCCCGAGCACTTCTGTCCCCACCCCAGTTCCTTCCTGAGGAGCTGCTGCTCCGGAGCAGTGCCGGGAACGGGGCCTGGGGCTGCATCCAGCACCTTCCCGGCCGAGGGAATGGGGCAGGAAGGGGCTGGGCCAGGACTCCTGTGCTGATGAAAACGGGGGCTGAAATGGAAGCTGGGCAGGATGAGAGGGGCCAGTTCGAGCTCTGCAGGCACTGGAAAAAATTCCCAGTGAAAGCAAGGAAGGGACAGACCACCTGTTTTATTCTAGTAAACCTGGAGAGGAGCAAAGCTGGCAAGGCTTGGGCTCTGTGTGCAGGATGAGGCAGCACTGGAGCAAATCCAGTGGAAGACAGGGAATAGGATCAGGCCAAGTGATGGAGAAACCCATGGCAGCTCTGGGATCTGCTCCTGGATTCCCTCGTGGACCTTAATTTTAACTCCAGGCAACATGAATCACTGTTAATTAGGAAGTGGTTTATTTTCCAAGCTGGAATCCCGGCAGCAGTTCTGGTAAAGCCACGAGTGAGTAAGAGCAGCCTTGAAATCACCTTTCCCTGGCAGATGCAGCCTGTTCCTATGGGATGCTCTTCCCAAATGCCTGTCCCGGACTGGTCACGCTCCTTGGAGCACCTGCAGGCACTTGCTGTAGAACTGGAATATTTGGATAAAACAGATTCCCTTTGGGATACAAAAAGGGATGACTTGAGGGGCCCTTCCTGGTAGCTCCTGCTTTTCCTGGTGATGGGCGTTTTGCCCCTGTGACTTCTAGGAAAGGATTTACCCCATTTTCAGCCTCCTGTGGATGCACCAGGGGGGGTTTGGAGTCATGTGGATGCTCAAAGTCCCTTGGTTTTATTTAAGGTTACTCAGAGCTCTTCTGTGGGGCTGGAAGGGAGCACAGAGCTGGGTAAGAAAAACAACCCCGGGTGAAACCCAGGCACAGCTGGGCCAGATGTGGAAACTTCCAGAGTGAGAAAAGGCACAAAAGGTCCTGCCAAAGGCCCCGACTTCCAGATCCTCCTTCCACAGCATTTTCCTCTCCTGACGAACCAACCCTGCTCCCAGCACTGCTCTGACAGCTCCAGGTGACCAGAAGCCACCGTGGCCCTCTGACTTCTTTCCAGATGCATTTCTCCTTTTAAAAAATTAATTTCAAAAATCGCTCGTGTGCAGCCAGGAGTGCAGCACCTGGTGCCCTGGCCAGCTGTCTGCACTGGCTGCTTCACTTTCACAGCCCACAGCAGCTCCACGCAAATGCCACGGCCTGGAGCACGGCCCAGGGGAGCTGGGGAGGAGCCAGAGAGGGCCCGGCCTTTCCTGCGGGAGAGGGCAGGGCTAGCAGGCTTGTTAGACGAGTTTAAAAATATCAAGGGTTCAAACGGGCATGAATAAATCTGAAACCAGCACCTAATCCGAGGCAGGCACCCGCGTGTGGGTGCAAGTCAGAACTGGAGCAGCCGTGCCCAGGAGAGGCTCCCGTGGATGTTCCAACTCCCCAAAAATGCTCCAAACCCCACGGATCGCAGGCGCAGCGAGGAAAGCCAGAGAGGAAGGAGCTGCTGGGATTGAGGGAAGCAAGCCCAGGGTCAGGATGGAGGGCTGAACCCACCGCTGCTACAAAGGATTTTAGGTTGCATCTGGTTCCATGGCAGACCTGAGAGCAAAGGGGCTTGAATGAGCAAGAAGAGCCCCGGCTGGGGTTCCGCCTCCAGCAGCGGTGCCCACCCCTGCCTCGGGTCACTTGACACCTCCCTGCTCCTAAAAATGGGGTTTCAGGTTCCAGCAAAACACTTGCAGGGCTGCTGAACAGCCCCTGCAGCAGCTCAGTCTGGTCTTCCCCGCTGCCCGTGTCCCTCAGAGGCTCTGGGTGGTTTGTGGCACTCCGGGCACATCCCTCTGCTTTTATCGCGCTGAAGCACAGAAATTGCACTTTGCAGACTGCAAAGGGGAACCAAACAGCCCCTGCCAGCCCCACGTGCTGAAGTTGGTGTTTAAATGCTCCAAACTGGGCCAGTTCCTTCTGTCCCCAAACCACGGAACCATCGCTGTCCCACGGGACGCGGGGCAGAGGGGAGAAGTGGAACAAAGGAAAAAGCCACACAAACGCCGGGCTGTTTGTGCCACCCGCAGTCCAAAGGCCACCCGAGCCTGTCGGGAGGGGAAGAAGTTGTTTCCCTGCAGGGAGAGCACCTTTCCAAGGGCTGGGATGGAGGCTGGATGGGGCTTCATCTCCCCCACAAAGCCCCAGCTGCCTGCACAGCACGGGTTGTGCCGAGGGAAACTCTGGTTAAACCAAAATAAAGCAAAAAACACCAACAAGGCGAGTTCCCAGTCCCGGGAATGGGGAAGGGCGAGCTGCAGCCTGAAACCTCTGCACTCTGCAGAGCAAAAAAAAAACCAAAACAAAAAACACAGCCGAGGTTGGGCTCTCCCAGCCCAGACGGGGCTTTAATTATATCTAATTTCTGCACCAGGGCATTTCCCTGCAGATTTCCCCACCCTCCCTATGGGCTAAATATATTTGAAGGATAGTATATATTATATATATAGTTTATATAGATATATATGGTTTATTTTTCATTTTGTGGGGAAGGAATTCAGCTTGTGTGTGTGTCTGGATTTAAAACCACCACTCTTAGAACTAATCCAAAAGTGTGACTGTCTCCTTTACTAAAGGTCTTTACCCTCTAAAAAAATGAATCTAAATATAAACTGCATTGACTTAAGCACAAGGCTCCACCTTCCCAGGTGGGAATCTGCCCATTCCAGGCGGGAATCTGCCCATTCCTGGCACCAGGAATCCACAGGTGCAGGCACAGGGGAGAGGACTGGGCAGGGGTTTGTTGTGGGTGTAAGAAATTCCAAGAGAAAGTCATTCCCAGTATTTCCAGTCTGCAGATCCCCCTGTCCAGAGCACTGCTAATTAAAACATGCAAACGAGGGCTACACTTTCCTGTCACGGGTAAGTAATGATGTTTCCTCACCTTTATTCCTAAGGTTTCCCAGGGCATGTGGGAACAGCAGGACGCTGTCCCGGGAGGGCAGCACTGACTGAAAGCACTTTGTCCATAAAAAGTTCTAAAACTTCATCGAAATTCAAGATTTTATTTCAAAAACAGTCATGAACTTAATAAATTACACAATAATTTTCCTTATTATAAATTCTCCATAAAATATATTTTACAGCTTTTAAAGAAAAACATGGAAAAACAACAACAACAATCTTTCCCAAGAGCTGAAAAGTGTCTTGACTTCGTGTCACGCTGGTGAACAACCCCGCAGCTGCTACATCAACTTGATTTATTTTCTCAAAACAAAGACCTCAGACAACAAAAATCAAAGAGAACACAGAACTCGAGGACTACCAGTGTCACCCAACAGCGAGGATAAGCACCATGAGAGGGATTTCAGGTACCCCCAACCTATAAAGTGGCAATCAGTGCAAAGAAACACTTTGGGAGTCAAAAATCCCAAAACTTCCCTGTGCCAGTCCCTCATTTCTGCACTGCAGGCAGCGGGATCCTGCAGAGGGGACTCAGGTGATTCACAGAGCACCTCCGAGTGTTATTCTGGTTATGACTTCTGGGTGGGTAAGAGAGGGGGATGCTCACCCCTTTATTTTTAAAAAGCTCTCAAGTTTAACATGAGTTCTAAACCCCCTTTCAAACTTTACTTATCAATGACCCTGCTGGGATGTCAGAACTGGGAGGCAGAGCTGGCACAAGCAAAGTTGTGTTTGTCTGAGGATCACTCCCTGAAACGATGAAGTGACAGGAAATAACAAGAATTATAAACTAAGGCCAGCTGGGCGACAGCCACCAGCTCACACAGCACCAGGTAAGAACCACCTGTGGCCTCTAAAGCCTCACAAGTCAGGTGGAATCAGAATCCTTTGCTTTTGGAAAAACAAAAAAAATCATATTTTGTTTATTCACACTTGAAGAATAAACACTGAGTGCCCAGAACTGCCCTCCCAGCACTAAGAGGGAACAGTATTCAAAAAGCAAATTATACACGGAAATACTTACAGCCGTTTTCAGGTAAAATTTGGGTGGGGAAAAGAACTGAATTTTTAAGTAAAACTGGCCTTTCCTGTAACTTTAAAGGCAATTCTAAGACTCTGCTTTTTTTCCAGAAGGTCAAACTGGATGGGAAAGGTCAGTGCTGCACCCAAAAGAACCAAGTGTTGTGCTGGCACAAAGAGCTGCTGTCAGCCCTGCAGTGTCAGGTGGCCTCAGTGAAACCTCTCCCAGCCTCAATCTGCTCTGTGCAACCAGAGCTGGGGATAAGCAGCTTCCAACTGCTCCAAACCCCCCATCCTCCCATCTGTGCTTTTAAATAAAGATAATTTCTTTAAAAGGAGGAGAAATTAAAAA
>WEKY01056835.1:0-11567 GCA_013390045.1 Picathartes gymnocephalus | reverse complement strand
TGACCTTGGGGTTTCCATGTTGGCTTCTTCAGTCTTCTCACGCTTTCTCTTCCTCTTACTTGAGAGTATTGATGTCTGTAAGTTTCATCTGTGTACTGAGAGAGTTAGTATCTTTCCCAGGCTCTGCCGTTGGTCACATGATCTGTGCTGGGCAGCGGCCGGAGTTGATGCATACTTTCCCCGGGGGGGAGGGGAGGAGGCAGGAACAGCAAGATTTCAGCAGCCAGGCCAGGATTCAGCTGCGGCAGGATTTCAGCTGCGGCAGGATTTCAGCCGCACCTGGCTCGGTCAGGTGGGCCTTGCTCAGCCCAGCCCAGCCCAGCCCTGTGGAGCAGGGAGGGCTCCATCGAGAGGGCCTGGCCCAGCCCAGGCCCGGCCGGCCCCACCGGGCTGTGCGGGCCCCTCTGCTACCTGTTCAGAAGCCGGAAGCAAGAGAGCGATTCCCGGGCTTCTCCTTTCTTAAATTGTGAATCACAGAGGCGTATTCAGCTTCTTAAGTGGCTAAAGAGAGTGTCCATCTTAGAACTAGCCAGCTAATTGGTTCTTTTAGGTCTGAAGGAAGTAGTTAAGTTCCTTGCAGGGTAAAAATTACTTTTTAACCCACGACACAGATGTACACCCTGCCTCCCCCCAGCCGATCTGGAGCAGGTTGGAAAAGCGGTGACAGGAAAAACTTTGAGAAACCATTCTAAAAGCAAATTTTCTCACCACCACGCCAGGTTATCCTGGAATTGCTAGCAATTACTGACCTTAAACAGATACACAATATATATACAATGCACACACAGATACAAACTACATACTACACCACAAAAAGAGCTACCTTTATATTACCTCCTGCAGGATCTTGGAACCATGGTGTCTCAACCTCAGGCCCGTGGCAGGGAATTCTTAAGATTGCTGGCAGGAAAGAATTCTTTACAGGATGTTTTCAGTCAAGAGGATGGGTACCAGGTTCTCTTGTCCCACCTGGGGTGCCAGAATAACTGTTGCCTTTTTCCCAACCTGGAAATAAAACTCGAGATAATTTTAGTAAGGAGGTAATATAAAAGGGGATCTTTATTTGAAGGCCTTCAGAGGCAGTTATGGAAAGATGTCCACAAAAGCCCACACCCACAGGGATGAGTACATATTTGTAGGTTTTAGGGAATTAGCATAATTGATAAAAAGCACCAATTAGGAGGACAAGTGGTGATTCAATTTCCCCCCAGGTCAAGCCCCTTCTCTGGAGCCCCCCCCTCGGCACTAGCTGTACTTTGTCCATGAAAATGTATCTTGAAGAGTTGTTCTCGGCCTTGGTTCCCAGGAAGAACCAAGATAGCACAGAGGCCTGGCACTTCCCCTGGCTTGGAGCTCTGGAAGTTGTTTTGTCTTTCTGCCTAGGGAAAGGCCATGGAAAAGTACTGGGAAAACTAGTTAGTAATACAATAGGCTACAGAGCTACAAATATATGTGCAAAGAATACAGGGAACATATAAAAGGAAAAAAGGCAAAAACCAAACGGCATCACCTAAATATCTAAGAAGGCAGTATTTCTTTCAGATTTGCTATAGCATATGCACAGGGGCATGTACACAGACAGAAACAGTCAGTGCAAGCAAGGTATCTGTGGAAAATGCCCCTCAGAGGTCAGTGAAATACTCACTTCAGATGCTTTTGCATATCCCGACAGGCGAAGGATTGGGCCTCGAGGAATGAGGTATCGGCTCAGGACACGTCGTTTTTTGGACGATCCTTCAGGTAAAGCAACCCTGACAGTTTGCTGGCTCTGAGAGGCGTGCCCCTCAGAGGGAGATTGCTGTTAGCAATCCACTGCGGTCCATGAGAGCTCAAAGGGTCTCCTTTTAGTCCGCTGTTTATAGGGTTGCAAGAGAGTCGGCTTTAGTCATAACAATGTTTCATCCTGGCCACAGTTTGGGTCAGCACTTTCTTTGAAAGTGTGAGAACAGGAATGTTATGCCATTCAGGCAAGAGGAAGAGTTTCCAAGGCTCGTCATAAGGAAAACAGCAGCTTGTCAGCAGTTCCTGGGAGCAGACAGTATTTCTGATAAGCTCAGAAAGAGCTGAGCCTAGATGCTGTTTTCAAGGCCAAGGCCTAACAAGCATTTCTCAGATCACACTGCAGCCTAGAAAGGAGTGGGGGGGGGATGCACCACTACACCTCCTTTGGACACTTTCTAACAGCTCAATATCTTTCTTATATTGTGGTGACCAGAATTGCACACATATTAAAATAGGCCGCACCAGTGTAGAGCAGAGAGGGACAATCGCCTCCCTTGACCAGCTGGCAATGCTTTGCTTGATGTACCCTAGGACATGGTTGGCCCTCCTGGCTGCCAGGGCACTGCTGACTCATATTCAACTTTCCATTGACCAGGACCCCCAGGTCCTATTCAGCGGCACTGCTTTCCAGCTTCTCATTGCCCAATCTGTCCAGGGTTGCCCCATCCCAGGTGCAGAATCTGGCACTTTCCCTTGTCAAACTTCATATGGTTGGTGATTGCCCAGTCCTCTAATTTGTCGAGATCTCTTTGCAGGGCCTCCCTGCCTTTGAGGGAGTCAATAGCTCCTCTCAGTTTTGTATTGTCTGCAAACTTGCTTAGTATCTCTTCCAGTCCTGCCTCCAAGTCATTTATGAAAATGTTGAAGAGAACTGGCCCTAAGATGGAGTTCTGCAGAATTCCACTAGAGACAGGTTGCCAGTCTGATGTAACCCCATTCACTAGAACTCTTTGCGCCTGACCCGTGAGCCAGGTGCTCACCTGACATGATGTATTTATCCATCTGCGTGCTGGACATTTTGTCCAGTAGGTTACTATTAGAGACAATATCGAAAGCTTTACTGAAATTCAAAAAGATTACATCTACTGGCTTCCCTTGATCAACTAGGTGGGTTACCTTGTCATTTGAAAAAATTAAGCTTGATAAGCAGGACTTTCCTCTAATGAAGCCATGCGGGCTGTGACCAATGACTGCGTTGTCTTTCAGGTGTTTTTCAATAGCTCCCAGAATAATCTTCTCCGTAACTTTACTAGTCACTGAAGTGAGACTAACAGGCCTGCATTTTCCAGGGTCATCCTTCTTGCTTTTCTTCAAAATTGGGACAATTTTAGCCACCTTCCAGTCATCTGGGACCTTTTTGAATTCCCGAGACTGCTCAAAATTCATTGAGAGAGGTTTTGCAATGACATCAGCCAGCTCTTTGAGGATTCTTGGATGAATCCCATCAGGCCCCATAGATCTGTAGGGATCCAACTGGAGCAGCAGATCCTGCACAAGTTCAGGGTTGCCTGGGATTTGATCATTCTGAACAGTCATGGTCCTCCAGCTCAGGGCATTGAGATCCCCTTGGTCCATCATCCCTGTTGAAGATAGAAGCAAAGAATGCATTAAACACCTCTGCCTTGTCCATGTCCCTGTTTGTGAGGTGACCATCCTCATCCTGTAATGGCTGATGTTATTTTTACGCTGCCTTTTGCCACTAATATATTTGAAAAAACTCTTTTTGTTGTCCCCTACAGTTCTGGCAGCTTCAACTCAAACTGAGCTTTGGCCACATGAATTTTCTCCCTGCAGTGGCAAGCAGTATCTCTGTATTCTTACCTATGTCAGTTGACCTTGCTTCCACTGGCCATACACCTTCCTTTTTGGCCTTATTTCCAAAAGGAGATCCCTGCTCAGTCAATCCAACCTTTTGCTTCACCTGCTTGACTTCTGACATTTGGGAATTGCCTGCTCCTGTGCCCTTTAGGAGGTGATGTTCAAAAAGTGACCAGCACTGATGGACCCCAGTGCCTGCAAAAACATTTTCCCAAGGGACCTTACTAGTTCCCTGAGCAGCCTAAAGTCAGCTCTCCTCATGTCCAGAGTTGAGGTTTTGCTGGCACTTTTCCTCCTGTCACCAGAGATTTTAAACTCGATGGCTTTGTGGTCCCTTGGTGGCCAAGACGGCTGCCAATCTCCTCTTCACTCATGAGATCCACTCTGTTAACAAGCAGTAGGTAAGCTCCCTTTGTTCCTGTTTCATAAAGTTGTCATCCAGGTGTTTTAGGAATCTTCTGGTCCATTTCATACCAGCTGTGTGATTCTCCCAGTTAATTTCTGGCAAGTTGAAGTCCCCTATAAGGACTATTTACTTGGAAGCATCCCTTAGTTCCTTAAAGAATGATTCATCAGTGTCATTGTCCTGTCTTGGAGGTCTATAGTAGACTGACGATTATATCCACATTATTTGTCTGCCCCTTGATTCTTACTCAGAGGCTCTCAATTGTGTCATTGCCAACTGTGAGCTCCATACATTGTAACCCTTCTATTACATACAGTGCCACCCCCCCCTCTGCCTCTTCTGCCCTGCCTATTCCTCCTGAAGAGCCTGCAACCACCCAACAGGGCACTCCAGTCACAGGAGTCATCCCATCAGGTCTTATTTATACCAATGATGTAAAATCTCTGGCATTGGGCCAAAGCCTCGAGCTCCTCTTATTTAATCTTCATGCTGTGTGCATTAGTGTAGAAATATTTCAGGTGTGGTACATTATAGCCAACACCTTGTGAAGCAGACTGAGGGATCCCATTAGTGCTCATTTCCTCAAGTTTTGCCACAGCATCCCATCAGTCATCACTGGCAAGCCTGGTTTTGTTCATTTTCCCCTTCCAAGCTAGTTTAAAGCTCCATCAATGAGCCCCGCTAGCTACTGTGCTAGAACCCCTTTTCCTCTCTGAGAAAGGTGCAACCCGTCAGGTGTCAGTAGACCAGGTATTGAGTAGATCACCTCATGGTCAAAACCCCCAAGATTTTTCTGATTACACCAGTATCGGAGCCATGCATTGACTTGATAAATCTGCCTATTCCTTCCAATATTATTTATTGTTTGTTACCAGAAGTGTCAAGGAAATCACTACCTGTGCTCCAGATCCCTCTACCAATCCTCCCAGAGCCCTGAAGTCTCTTTTGATTGCCCTCAGACTTCTCTTTCTTATTTTGTCGCTGCCAGTTTGAACAGCCAATAGCAGATAGTAATCAGAGGGCCATACTAGACTGGAAAGTTTTCCAGTAATTTCCCTCATCTGAGCCCCTAGGAGACAGCCAACTTCCCTGTGAGTTGGGTCCAGTCTGCATATTGGCTCATCTGTTCCCCTTAGAAGGGAGTCTCCTATTACAATTACTCTTCCTTTTAACAGAGGAGGTTCTTATGTGGGGTATAGGTGGTGTTGTTTTAGGACACCCCACTATCCCAGAAGGACCTTCGCTCACCTCATTGGTTATCTGACCTTCTAGTTCCAGAGCCTCATACCTGTTGTAGAAGGTACCAGTTCTACTTGTCAAATTCTGAGGAGGACGACCGTTCTTCTTCGTACGTGCAGTGACCTGCTTCCAGCCTTCATCTTTAATAGACCCTTGACTAACAGTTGACCCTCTCTGTACTGTCTCCAGCACCTCAATGTCCTTCCTGAACTGTGGGGCCCAGAACTGGACATAGTAATCAAGGTGTGGCCTCAACAGTGATGAGTACAAGGGAAGAATCACTTCCTTGGTCCTGCTGGCCACACTATTGCTGATACAAGCCAGGATGCCATTGGCCTTCTTGGCCACCTGGGCACACGCTGGCTCATGTTCAGCCTCTGTCGACTAGCACCCTAGGTCCTTTTCTGCTGGGCAGCTTTCCAGCCACTCTGCCCCCAGCCTGCAGTGCTGCATGGAGTTGTGTCATGGTTTGATACTGGCCAAACGCCAGGCGCTCACGAAAGTAATTTGTTCACTCTTCTGTTATAGTTGGGCAGAGGAGAGGGGAAAAAATTAACGAAGGGCTCATGAGTTAAAGACTAGGAGAAAACATTTTAAGGGCAAAACAGGTTCAAATTCAAAGGTATAAGGTAAATTTATTACTAACAGAGTCAGAGGAGGATAATGAGAAGTAAAATAAGCCTTTAAAACACTTCCCTCCCCCCAGCCCCTTCCTCTTTCCCACTGACAGCGCAGGGAGACAGGGCATGGGGGTCTTGGTCAGTTCGTCACTCAAGATCTTTTTCTGTTCACTCAGGGAGAGGAGTCTTCTCTACTATGCTGTGGGGTCCTTCTGACGGGCAAACGGTCATTCCAAAACTGTTGTGGTGTGGGTCACTCATGCAATCTTTTAAGGATAGGCTGCTCTAGTTTGGGAGCAAGGGCTTTCTTTATCTCTGGAAGCAGGGGCCCTCTCTCTCTATTTTGGGTCTCTCACTGGATCACAGCTTTCTCTGGCATCCACCTGCTCTGGCATGAGCACTTTTCCCATGGGCTGCGAGTGGATCTCTGCATCCCCAGTGGACTTCATGCATTACAGGGGGACAGTTTGTTTCACCATAGTCCTCAGCATGGCTTGCAGAGGAATCTCGGCTCCGACGCTTGCAGTACCTCCTCCCCCTCTTTTTTTCCACTGACCTTGGTGCCGCCATGTTGTTTTCCCTCACATGTCCTCACTTCCTCCTCTTCTCTGACTAGAAGAAAAACTGTTGCTCATAAGTACCATTGGTAACAAGTTCTACCAATTCAAAGATTCCTACAGGATCCCACAGCGTTGAAAGGTCGATCTTGTCTGGGTTCCACCCCAGAGAGTTGGCTTGCCATGTTTCTGCTGCTGACCAGGCTGCCCCACCACCACTGAGCGGGCAGTGGTGGCTGCCACGGGGCTGGCACTATTTAATGCCTTTCTTCATGCGGGGCACCCAGAAGGAGAAGCTGTTGTCCCTGCCCTTCTGCCCACAATGCTGCTGGCTAGGAGCAGCCAGGCAGGCAAGGTCCGCAGCGGTGCATTGCCACTGGCTGCTGGGATGACCCCCGGCAGCAGGGCCTCGCCATCCCTGGAAAATAACTGTGCCTTTGCTGTTTTGATTTTCTTCTTAAATATGTCATCACAGAGGCATTACCAGCCTCTCTAATTGGCCCAGCAGCATGTCCACCTTCAGAGCCATCAGAGACTGGCTCTGTCAGACATGGTGGAAGCTTCTAGCAGCTTCTCACAGACGCCACTTCTGTGGCCTTCCCCTGCTACCAAAAACCAGCTCGTGCCAAATCAACACAAGCTGTCATGGCCAAAGTGCAGAACCCGGCACTTGGCCTTGTTGAATCTCATGCAATTGGCCTCGGCCCATCGATCCAGCCTATCCAGATCCCTCTGTTGAGCTTTCCTGCCTTCCAAAAGACTGACACTCCAACCCAACTACGTGTTGCCCGTGAATTTTTCTGAGACTCTATTCCCTGTTGGAGGCACAATCCCAGTTGGAGGCACAAAGCTCACCTAAAGGCATCCCTTTAGGAGAGGAGGAGAGACACAGTCTGTTGACCAATCCTGAGCAAGCAGAGGTGTTTTCCCCTTCTGATTCTTTCCTCCCCAAAGCTCTCCTTTTATACTATAAATTTTTGGCCTGTCCCAATGGGATAGAACAATCACATGTCATAGGTGGTGTTTGGTGATGTCAGTCATACATGTATTACATGACTCATGCTGTTCCTCATTTGCATTCCAAGGGCTATGAAAGATAATATGTAAATGGGACTTAATGAGGGTCTTGGTTACCTTTGGTCAGAATTTATAGTTGGCAAAAGAGGTACAATAAACACTTTGGTCCTCCTCCACATGCTGAGGCAGCAGCGAAGGCTGTCTGACCTTCATCAGAGGGTCTTTGTGCACATCCTTATCTCTTCAATGAGACTGTTTTTTTGCAGTGAAGGGAGTGCAGCTATTGGCTAGTAGAGATGTGGGTGCTCTTCTGTGTCTCACTGAAACAGCATTGGGCTGTGAGGCCTCTGCTTCACTCCAGACATCCTTCAGTCGTTAGGCCTTGCTCGAGTTAGGTGCAAGATTAGCAAGTGGCCCAGCTCATAATTTTCTCAACCAGCCTCATCACTTCTTCACCGTCTTAAAGCAACACTATACAAATCTGACCATTTACCACAGATGGTATTGTGGCCAAGTCTTTAAGTGTAACCAAAAGAGACCAGATGTACTAGTATGGAAAACACCTTTTAAAATTTGAGACATAACCTAGTCAGCAGTTGGAACTTTAGGAGTCAAAAGAGGTTAATTTATTCTGTACTACTGGGGTGCTGCATGACTCTGGGTGAGTCACTCTGCTTGTGTGTGTTGGTTTCTCTTGTCTTATCTTTTGGAGATTATTATTAAATTTCATGACTACTGCTAGACAGTGCATACCACAGTGGTGCCTCAAGTTCTGTCTGGGGCATCTGGGCAGTAGTATTACAGTAGTGACTATAAGGAAGCCTCTGGGTTTCCTGTGCGAATCAGACTAGTTTTACACCTCTCATTCCAGTGAACACAATCTGGGATTTCCTCTTGAGCTATAAAATTACTAAGTTAGATGCAGCACAGACCATAATGAAACAGGACTTTGTAGCTTTCAAGCTACCCAAGTATTGTTGTGTATTGAATAGAAATCGAGTATGCTGGATTTGAGCTAAGACTCACTGAAGTTTTGCATTTCCACAAAGCGTAGGCACAACATAAAGCTAAACACATTGTCTGATTCTGAAATTCACTGTCAGAAGTTTAATTTGATGTGTGGAGGTGGATTAAATGTCAAGGTTGTGGATTTTAGTAAGTTATCTACGTAAGCGTGTGGGGTTTTTTTTCTCTTTGTTAATTAAATCTATGAATTAACATGGCAGAAGCAATCATGTACTTGATTTTTCATTGGTGTTAGGGTAGATAGTGTTCCTCATATTTGCTGTTTCACTTCTCTTTTTTTTGGAGCCTGGTTTTTCAAGGTACGGTGCTCCTTACTCTTGTACTTTAAAGTCCCTCATCATGGTGACTCATAATGAAAGAAACCTAGAAGCAGTTCAGAGAGGCTCTCCCCTTGTAAACTGAAGGGAAATGTACCCAGTAACATCCACTGACAAGTCCTGTGCAGAATAGCATTTATTAAAAATAAGTATGTGTCGCTGTTCTCTCCGAGACGCGGCATAAAGAAGTCAGAGGCACTCATCCATCTTGAGATGTTCCAACCGATACTTTTATTCAAAGTCCCGCGTCTTTTATACACACGGACTTAGTTATCATATTATTGGCTAAGAACATTGACACCGTCTTAAAACTACTGGTTAATTAGGGATAACAACAAAGGTCCAACCTCTTTATGGAAATGCACAGCTGCACTCATGTTTACATTCCTGAATTCTACAGGTCTCATAAACAACACCGCGAACCGTGAGAAGAACTTTCTCTCTGTCTCAAAACTGCAGTTAATATTCTGGGTTTTTCTGCTCAGGCTTTTAACAGCATCCACAAGTATGGACCAATGCTTCAGTGCCAGTTCCCAAATGGCATGTTGTTTTCCCTTTGTGCTCTACCAGCTGATGGCCCTGTCTCACAGAGGTCTTGTCCATCTGCATGATGCAGTATTAGCAATTTAATATCATGTCAGTGTAAGTATGCAGGAATAAAACACCAGAATGCTTCTGAAATGCTAACAGTAGAGTAATAGGCACAGAGATCAAACTCCTAATGAATGCCATGCGAATACTAGCTACTTTCCCTGGGTGATCCTCCTTTCCCTGACAGGGTATTAAGTGCTGTGTTGTTGTGGGTTTTTTCTTGTATTGGTTATTTGGGTAAAGGGGTACTTGTATAAAATTTGCATCCTTGTCTTGAGTTTCAATAACTAAAGAATTTTGAAACACAATGTGTCTTTGCCTCACTTCTTTTCTAGAGGCATTAAGTAAAAGGTAATTTCATATACAGCTTGTACGGAAAGTACTATAGCAGGGCCTCTGATTAAGACATCCCTTTTTCTTCCTCTCCTTTCGCCTGTTAGGTCTATCTTTGGGGACTGCTCATACAGTGAACTCATACAACCAGAGAACTGAGAGTAGAGTACTGTCACATCTGGTGGATAAATTAGGAATAATACATTAGGTAGCTTTTTGATTAGGTAAGAAAATAACACTTAACAGAACTAGTTGCCTGAATATTATTAGTAGCCAAAACTAATTTAAGTGCAGCAAAAGGCATTTCTAGTGACTGAGTAGAACTTTTTGCAGAAGATGAATGTGAAAGTTTACCAAGTGTCTTCCTCCCCTCTGCTTTTTAATATGCCATGGCAAATAAATGCCTTTGTTTTGCAGCTGCTTCTTTATTTTCATAGGTTGGGGGTGGAGATACCCCTTCCTGTAGCTTAAAAAAGGCAGAGGTTGCTTGTTTGTTTGCTTTTAATTTTTTTCATCTTCTCTTTCTCTCCTCTGGTTTTGTGGATCTAGAGAATAAAAATATCTCTTGCTTGATGCTTGCTTTGATGGGATTTCGACACAGTAGGGGTGACAAGGGGGACCCTTTCTGTCCCATCCCATTTGCTGCAGATCACTTCTCCATCTCTTCTTCCCCAGATACTTGGCAGCTTTTGCTGTAAGTCTGTCTGCCCAGCATCCCGTATTGTCTCTACCTCAGGATGTGAACTATAGTGACACTGTAAAATGGGGCCCTTTATCAGGAGATCTTGTGGGACTGCAGGAGTCTCAGCTGAGCAGCAGCAAGGCGGAACCCCACACCAAATGCAGTGTGGCTCTTCTGCATGACACAGATGACTGCAGGTAGCTGGCTTTTCCATCATAACAGTTATTTTCTCTTCATGTGTCTAACAACAGTAAAATAACTGTATCTACAGGGGGCTGTAGCTAAACGAGCAAGTGGAATGATTTCTTAAACTTTTGTTAAAATGACTTTTCAGTATATAGAAATTTTATTAACTTTGACCTCTTGTATCTTTTTGATTTAAATCTTTTGTTGATGCTGACTGCATTACACTCTTTTACCCTATTCTACAAAATATAAACTATTTTTTATTAATTTTAGTATGTAAATGGCACAGCTCATTGTGCTGAGTGTATCTTTTGTCTGTATCCTGAAAGCAAGACATGGTTTGGATGTGTCTGCCTTGTGCTAGTAGGAGGCCTAAAGTTAAACTGGATGCTGCTCAGTTAGAATTTGGTTAAAGAGATTTTGCATTTCTTTGTTGGTAACTGTTTCTGATGGCTCATGTATGCAAGATTATTTTCCATTAATATTATGTACCTTTGTTCTTTGAAATATATTGCAGAGCTCTTCTGCAATAGATGGCATTCTCATATCACAGTTTGGTACTTATGTTACAGAAATACTGCAATAGTACATTGAAGCACATTGAGGTACATCATTGTATTTGGTCTATCTGGAATGGATATAATTTCCCCATAGCAGCCGTCCCAGTGATGTGCTTTGCATTGGTAGCCAGAAAGGTGTTGAGAACACACCAGTGTTTTGACTATTGCTAAGCAGCACTGGCACAGCATCAATGCTGTCTCTTAACATTCCCCCATCACCAGTAGGCTGAGGGTGGGCAAAATCTTGGGAGGGGACACAACTAGGACAGCTGACCCAAACTTACAAAAGGGATCCATCAGGCACAGCATTGCTGGCCAGTCAAGGGAGGGGATTGCCCCACTCTACTCTGCACTGCTGCAGCCTCACCTTGAGTACTGTGTGCAGTTATGGGCACCACTATATGCAAAGTATATTAAGCTATTAGAGAGCATC
>WEKY01056826.1:0-37698 GCA_013390045.1 Picathartes gymnocephalus | reverse complement strand
ACAACCCAACCCCCAACACAGAGACAGATATTAAGTTATGTTTTTTAGCCTCTCGTTTGCAGTTTTATCCCTATTCTGTTCAGATACACTTATTCCAAATTTTTCATGTGCAACGGGATAAATATGATAAATTTTGTATTTATCACATTTATTCATATTACACGATATTCCTACTCACAAAACAGAATGATACTTTCTGTTAATTCTGTAGTTTCAAATAATTAATTTCTAACTGATAAATTAATATAATGCAGCACTGAAAGCTATTAGCAACAAGAAATCCAATATAAGCCAGATTTCTAGTGAGTTACCTGGAGCAGCAAGGAATATTTAGACTCAGTAATTCCATATATGTTAACAGTGCTCAGGTTAAGTAGTTTTCTTGGGCTCTAGACATCAGTGTAATCACATTCTACAATCTTTCATGCTCCGTTCCCCATAATATGTGAACATCTTCTATGCTAGCAAAAATATTTGTGGAACATTTGATTTTTTTATAGAAGATAAAGGAATAGAGCATGATTTCTGCTACAGTGGCATTGAATGACAAGTTTTTTTTCTGGAAGCAGCTATTTTCTACCTGCTTTTGGTGCAGAGACAGGTACCTTAAAATACAAGTCAACCCATCTGTGTTGGATGTTTATTTTAGGATGGACTGAGTCACAACTTGTAAATGCCTAAATCTCCTTATATATAGATGTAGATCATTGAAATAATCTGATGGTTTTCAGAAACAAGTATGTTTCAAAGATCCAAACTAAGGTGTCCCCAAATAATTTTGTTTAATAAGTACAATAAATTAAAATTTCCTCAGAATGAAGAATAATAAAAAAAATAAAAACAAACAACCACCCTAGCCAACCAAAACAACAACAAAAAGAGGTATGGGCTATTCAGAAGTTCCTGGAAACAAATTATAAGCACTACTATCTAATTCCAGTCCACCAAACTCCATAACATATTCCCAATGAGACAGGTGCCCTTCTCTCTAACCTTCATATAATTTATTTGGATATTGTGAATGTTAAATGTGATTGAGAATATAGCCCAGGGTGTGAAAAAGCCCAATATTTAATATCAAAACTCATTTTAAATGTTGAATTGATTTTCCATGAAGACTTGAGTGCTTAGAATTTAATATTAAATTCTGTCTCAATCTAGTTAGACATATAATTATTTATTCAATGAAGTTTGGTAATCAAAAGCTAAGTCGACATAATTATGTGAGAATGAAACAGAATACAGTTATTTTAAAACTTGGAAATTATTCAATACTCCTAATTTCAGACAAGCAGCAAAACCCCACAAATATACAAAAATGGCTGCATTGGAATTTAATCTGCTACTATCCAATATTGTAATACTGGCCTGAAGTCACAGTTTGTTTAACTACATCTGCTACTGGCAAAAAAATGAAAGCGGACAATTAGTAAAGCATTTGTTGAATTCCAATCAGTGAAATATGTTATTGCATGTAGCTTTCCAAATTAAGATGTTTTTAATCTTACTGAGTTGTCTTTTTTATTGACGTCTTTGTTGGTGTGGTTTTGTTTGCTTGTTTATTTTTTGGGGAAAAACCCTTAATACAAATCACCCTAAACCCAGTGTTTCAAATGATATTTCCTTTAAGTATACTTTCTTCTTTATTTCAGTCCTTTTTAAATATTATCTTTGGCATAGACAAACGCTACCACTCAGTACTGATTATAAAATATTTTCCTCTTTTTTATCCCAAAGCTCATTCAGGCAATTCTGAGTTTCATTCAAATTTGACTCAAAAGTTTTAGCTCTCTGGCCACCTACTGACTTTTTATTGTGTATCAACTTTCTAGATACTACATTCCTAAAAATAAAATAAGGAAATAAATATCTTTTCTTTTTCTTATTCTTAATTTGTACTGAATTTATATAATTATTTATATCAGCATCTTAAATAAGGTTAAAAAAATGCAGACAGAAAAACCCCTCATGGTGAGTTATATAATGCCTCATGCCTTCGTGTATATATACTGAAGTACAAGGAGAGAAGAAGAAATGGCACCTTTGCCATTTAAAATTAGTTAAAATTTTAAATGGACAGATTTTCTAGTAATAAGGCTACTCAGAAATAAAGTCATGACCAGTGTTCTCATCCTCCTTTCTTCAGATAAACAAACTCATGTGAGTGTCAGACCTATATTGTTTAGCTGGTTTTGACTGGTTATCAACATCACTGTCAAGAATAGGCCAGAAGTTTCTTCTTTCCCTAAACTTCTATAATGGGAACTAAATACTGAGTGTTATCTAAGATTTTTAACTATTATAGCTTCTTACAGATGTCAGTTTTGTGATCTGAAATATGTCTTTATACCCACTGTGAAAGATTTGCCATTGTCCTCAACTGCCAATTTTAGCCTAGAGAAGCTGTCAAAATGGTATTTTTTTCATAGAATTTTTTTTACATTGGTTTTTGCTGTGTATCAATAGATTTTCCACTATAATATATTATGAGAACTGTCCTAGCAGAATTTCTGCTGATTGTAAACCGCTTTTTCTTTCCTTTAGATCATTACAATTGAATGAAGACAGCACTGACATTTTTAATAACTTTTTTTTCCTTTCCTGAGAAGTGAGTGCATCTGGGAGTTGACTTTTTACTTTCTTTGAAAATCTGCAATCTATAATTTTATGAGCAGGGGATAGAACTAGGAATAAAAATAACTCCCCTTTTCAACTCCCATCAAGAACAGAAAATGGGAAATTTAATCATCTTGAACAGAGTGCTAAAACAAGATGTGGTTTGATTGAGACTCCCTAGAATCTCCTTTTTATGATATATATTAGAATTAAATTCACCTTAATTTTACAAGTGGGACATTATTTCACAAAGAGGCATGAAGCATGCTGAAATTATCTCTCTTTTGGGTCTCATCATTTTGATCACTTTTACGATGTAAATAGAAGGCTCATCTAAAATTTTTCTCTGATGCTTAAATTCTAAAAAAATGAAAGAAACCAGACCCCAAAACCTCACACACTTTTCACAACTTTTTTCATAGTTACTAGTGGTTTAAAATCAAAAGATACAAATTCAAAGGATTTTCCTCAAAGTTAGCCAAACCCCAAATATTTGCAAATTATTTCATTAATAGGTCACTTCCAACAACAAAAACTGCTACTTCATTAAATATGTATTTATATTGACAATATAGCATAGTTCCAAAATGCAATTGATATCTCATATGTAATATACATATTATAGATTATATTATCATTTACTAATATTATTATTAATAATGTTATTATGTTTATGTTTATAATATTAATTATACTCTGTATGTATAGCATAGTACATGTTCTGGTTTTTGTTTCTTTCTTTTGTTCTTCTTATTACACTTCTCTCTGATTGTATTACCATTATTATAGCTGTGTACCTCTTTGAAATATGTGATCACATAAACTATACAGAACTATAACAGATTTTTAACTAAGAGAAAGGAAAAAAAGGAGTATGTGCTCAGGGAATTATGCAAATGGGAAAATAAATATTTAGTTTCACAATTTTTGCATTTTTTGTAAATCATACATGTTGCACAAAATCTCATAAAACATCTTTATATTATTAAAATATGTAATGTCAACATTATTAACCTGAAAAAGACATAAGCATTCCAAATTGCCTTCTTCTTTCAGTCAATGAAATCCTGTAGTGTTTCATTTTCAGTATTTACCGTTTCCACCTATAGATAATCAGATCAAACCAATTTCTTAAGAATGGGTAAAAATGCTTTCTAAGGTCTAAATATACCTAAGTTCAACCTCATTATGGACAATTCAGTGCTTGAACACACAATTATGAAACAGCAAGTGATGATCTCAGAGTTTTGCAACATGGAGATGCTCCCGATCATTTAATATCCAAGGCTGTCTATGAATTGAGCACTGCTAGCTTCCTGGGATTCATTTATCTGTCATTTGCATTTATCACTGCAAACTGATGATGAATGCCAAATCCTTAGCACACGTATTTTGGAGTTCTTACCATCGTAAGAGTGGAGGAGGGCATGGTTTGTTTTGTTCTGCTTTTTTTAGCAAGGTTTCTTTTACACATTTGTGCTTTGCTATTTAAAGGTAATCTTTCTTCCTCTGACCACATTTATGCCAAATTCCATACAGCAGAAATGCAGCTCTAACTTTTGCTTGAAAACATATTCTAGATTTCCCAAAGAACCCTTTATTCTGTGGAAATTTGACTTTTTTTTTTCTCAAAAGAAAAAAAACTTAAAATAGAATTCTGGGAGACAATCTTGACTTTTTTTACAACTAAACATTGTCAATCTTCGATCCAACTTCACTTCCTCACATTCTTAGAAAATGTAGAGTTTATTCTCAAGACAGTTATCAATGGCTGTAACTCCTTTAAAAGAAATCACTATTTCAGAATTCAAGTGTTCATTGTCAGTGCAGAACTGGCTACTTCCTTTAACTGTTCTAGGCTAATAAAATAAACGGCATTTTCCCACTGAAGACTGTCTACTACTGCTGCTGTTGCATAAGGTGGACAGCAAAGAATAAGGTTCATTCAAATAAATATAGATATAAATATTTAAATTAGTTATTTTAGTGTCCATTTATAGCTGATATATAGAAATAAGGATATAAAGGATATAAACATCTGACCTACTTTAGATGTCTCTGGGATGATGTCCAAGAAATTTTTCTTTTTTGCTGGCATTTATAGAGGGAGCTGAGAATGACTGGTTCACATGAAGGTGTTCATGTGGTAGACATCTATTCCTACATGAGCAGAATCCCATTAAGAACTCCTGTTGTAAAAAGAGTTCTGTTGTTAAATATTCTGTGGCTATTGAGCATTTACTGATGCACAGGCTTTGTAATTGAGTCTACAGCTGAAGTTACACATTTTAGGAAATAAAAGAAGATTTAAAGATAATTGGAGTGAATCAAAGGTTTGAAGATAACTGGAGTGAATCAGTATTTAAAACGGAAGATTTCTTCTAAATGCAAAGTTATTTTATAGTTGAAACGATATGGCTGTCCTAACACCACCCAACAGTATTCTCCATATTTTTTTGGTTTTCCCCATGAGAAGACCATAGAAGAAGCCCATGCTAATATTAAGAGCAAAACATATTTGTCTCTTTTCATTAATACATTGTATTTATGCTCAAAACAATAGGGATATGTCAATTTTTTTTTTCTTCTTCTTTCCTTCATGCTTTCATTTACTTCTCATGACTGCTTTCCACCAGCTCAAATACTTCTGAGAAAGGAGAGAACAAGAAAAATTTATTATGTCGCAACCAGAGTTCAAAGAAGAGTATCACTCTTGGTGCAAGAGAGGAACAGAATAAATATGGAATAGCAGAGGAAAGCCTAGTTTAGGAAAAAAAAAAAAAAAAGTAATGAATTTAATTATATAGTTAAAACTTAATATACATTGCAGGAAAAAAATAGCTTTATATCAAATAATTTGCTTTTTAAATATCATATTTCTTTTGGTTTTGACCTCATTGAAATCAGTGATAGATTTCTTAAATCAGAAGAGTAGAAAATGTGTTACTTTCTCCGCCTTCTCTCACTGTACCTCACTGATCTTGTTTTGATGGCTCATTCCAATCTTTCTGAAGCAACTTTTTAAAATATCTGGGCCTTTTTTCTTATTGGATAGTTAGGGTGTAAGAAAAGAAGAGGAAGATATTCCAAGTTTATTCTCTCATACAAATTAATTACTTCTGGGTTATAAAATAGGAGAATACTAATAATTTCTTTTAAATACAAAACATGTAATGGAACCCTAATACTACAACTCTTGCTTAGATGCACATTTTATCCAAACACTTTTTTGAGCAGAAAATTAATGAAATAATAGGATATTAATGTATTTGTAACTTAGTTTATAACCAGTTAGGTAGCTTGCAAAAAAGTAAGCATTTTTTGCAAAATGGAACAAAATTATTTGAGTTGCTATTACTTCTAATTGTCTGAAGAGATACTACTAATTCATTTGTAATGAAAGATAAACAAGAATAGATGTTTTAAACATCCTATGTTAAAGGATGTTTAAGTCCTTGAAAGCTTTGTGTTAACTAGGAAAAATTAAATTAAACTTAAACTGAATTAGAAAAAGTAGCCAGTAGTCTGTATTATTTACATCTATTTTGCCTCATTTTTGTTTCAAATATATGTTCACTGTTCATTTATTGTTGATGGCAAAAATGTTGTTTTGTTTTTTTTTTTAATTGTATTATCTTTCTCCATGTAAAATGTCATCTCCTTCAAAGTTCATAGTTTCTCTTTACCAATTTAATAAAATTCTAATAGCAGTGATCCATGACTTTTAGGTCAGAGGATGATTGATGACTGCCTGTAGGCATAATAATGTCATTGCTTGAAATAAAAATATAATTCATCTAGTGTGAAATACAGATTGACTTTTAAAGTCTATGAAGTGTCACATGCATGCAATGTCTTCTGCAAATGCTAACTGCTAATTGTTATTCATGTTTTTCACTGTTAATACTCAAAGCAATTTATTACATTCCTTTATGCTGTTGCTGGATACTACTGTATCCATCAGTTGAATTCAGGCCCCACCAAGAGAGTCCTAATTTTTAAGTTTATTTCTTACATCATCAAGTTCAAAATGCAACTGGGGGAGTTACTATTTAATGTCAGTCCACCAATAAATGTCAATATCCCAGAGTAGTAGAGGCAAGTGCCATATAAGCAGTAATGTTACAGCTAAACAAACATAAATGTGATTTAAGTCAGCACTGACATTCTTGTATATTATGTAAATAAGCTACAGTGTCGGTGTCTAGACAGATTTTGCTACATGTCTTATCATAGATTCACATGGTTCTACTTCTGATGGAATCCAAGGCACAGAAAATCCTCAAGGCCTTGGGCCTGCTTACTGTAATTATGAAATGTGTACTGCATTTGACCTGAAGCCATAGGAAAAGCTTCCAAACTTTGTGACCTATAACAAAGGTTTTGTTCTGTAGTTTGAGAAAAAGTCTGTTAAGTTAGATGGTAGAGGGTTTTGCAGTGTGAAGTTTAGATATAGAAGTAGTTATAGAATAAAGTAAAAAGTTTAGGGTGTGGTGGTGTAGAATAGGGTAATAGAGAAGTGTGGGTCAGTACATGATTGGGTGAAAAATTCTGCAATGCAGCAGACATGTAATACAGATGTGATTAACTATTGGTGTGAGAAGGAAAATATATGTACGTAGCAATTATCTAGTGGCCAAATAACTTTTAAGAGACCTTGTAACCTGCAGTCTTGTGATCACTCTTCTTAACATGGCTGGCTTCTACATACCTCTGTGAGAGAGTTCCCACGACTCCCAAGAGATTGTAGCAATAAGTCTTACTTTAACATGTACTGAAGTGATCCCGTCTCATCCCTATCATCCTGAGAAACTTCTGCATTATGCTACCAGAAAAACAACCAAAACAAAACAAAAACAGAAAAACAGCATCTCTGAATAAATACAGATATATAGATATATGCAAATAGATATACAAGGCAGTTAGAAAGTAAACACAAGAAGAATGAGAAATACTTTCATAGATGTTGACTAATAATTTATAAGGAGGGAGAAATATGTTAATTTAAAAAAAAAAATCCAGTTTTTAACCTATAATTCTGCATGAATTTTATTAAAAGTGAAAGAACTCTGAAAAAAAAAAATCTGCACTGGAGGAGCCAGGAAGACAGCTTTACTACAGACAATGTTACAAGGTTGCTGCCCAACTCCCTAGTAAAGAGACCTGATCTCCTTTCCTCCCTTCATGATATTTCTAGAACTTTTTTAACAGAAACAAGAAATTTACTCCTGCAACAATATTTTTTTAAAACCTGTCTGCAATTTGACAGTGTTACAAAACCAATTTAAATCACTTTAAATCACTTTATTTGTGAAACGGTTTTCTACATTGCAATTAAATAAATTAATAACAACATTATTATTAAGCAGAGAAACCTCCTATTTACAAAAGGGTTCAAAACTAAATTTGCATTGTGAAATAAAATTTCTATGCCTCCATAGTAAAGACACTGCGAGATATTTCCTGTATGAAGAAATACTGGATGTAAGCAGGAAAAAAATACAGCAAAATATAATATACATACATGCATTTCCAGGTAGATCATTAAGTATTATGACTGTCTTTCTTCTAATTATAACTGAAAAGATAATGTGAAAATAGAAAATATTTTCAAGAAGAATAAGAGCTTTTATAAGTTAGTTATTTGAACAAAATTAAATACTGAGAAGTAAGAAGGAGTAATTCTAAGCAGTGGGGAAACCTAATCATCTGACACCTTAACTTAATATCCATAACATTATTGTGTACACACAAGGTGAATAGCTAAGCCCGGATTAGCGGAGATCTGAGACTTTGTCCTTCTGCATAAGGACTGGTGAGTAATTCAGTTTGAAAAAGCATCCTTCATCACAGAGAACTGCTTTCTGTGATATCCACAAGGCACCGACTGAGACAGGACTTGAGGTGTACAATATTTATCACTATCTTTTAGTACTTATATGAGCTTTACTGTTTCCAGCTTGTTATGTATATGTTTTTTATATGTATTTATATGTATTCATGACATAAATATATTCTCCTAAAAAGTATAATTTTAAGTTCATTTATCCATCTATTCTCTACTATTTTATTTACAATTATGTGTGTTTATGACAGTGGTAGTGGGATTCATCTCAACTAGTTCTAAATATTATTTACCAACAATACTAATTAGTAATTAGACACCAGATACAGAGTGAAAGCAACTCAAACATACTACCCAGATGAATCAAATCTTGAGTACATTTTCTTACTTCCAATTAAATAATCTACTTATTATAACCAGGAAAAAAAACCAAAAAAAAAAAAAAAAAACCCAAAAACAAACAAAAACAAACAAAAACAAAAAAGCCCAGAATTGTTGAGCTTTGTTACACAGATAATCCTAACTTTGCACTATAGGAACATATTTGGGACAGGAGACCACAGGGTAATAAATACCCTGGGGATAATTGGGTTGGACATAGATATCAAGAAAGTCCAAAGGTTTGGTTTGCAGCTGTGTGATTTAGCAAGGCTGCGGCCAGTTTATTTCAACAGTTTTTTTTTACTTTAGAGAGAATAAATTATTTTTTAAAACGGCCTCTGAAGAGACCAGGCCATTAAACATCTTAGCCTTCTACACAGCAGCAGATGTCTGAGACAGAGGTTGAGCCATCACATGAACATCCGGGATCTGACAAGTTCTCTGACCAGAGAAAATGTCTCATTCCCCTGCATCCGTGGTATTGGTCAGAGACAGATTGGAAGCGCTGGGTCACTGAGGTGTTTGAGTTGGGTATGAAGAAAATAGAAATTCTAGAAGTGAAATTGTTATGCACCCACTGACCTTGTCCTGCTGAGTAAAGAAATTCTAGATTGCATGTCAGTGACTCACGTGGTTACGACTTTGTGTCTACCTCACTCCTAGTTGGCTTCAATGTCACACCTAGGCATGAGCCACACATACATTTATGGTCTGCAGAGAAACAGAAGAAAAACTCGTATTTTTTAGTGTACATTTCATTACAGAATTGTCCTCTCGGTGCTCCTGTTCTTTCCAGCCTTGGTGTAAAGTAAACACAAGTAATTATCTCTGTCATTCCTTTCTCTCTCATGCAAAAATTCTTCTCAAATCAGGTAATATATACAAGAATAGATGTTCATTTTGTAATCTGAATTATCTAGAAACAAAAAAAACCAAATTAAACTTTTTCCAAGAATCTTCTAACAATACTGTTCCCTACAACCATTAATGAGAAATCTGTATCACTTCTAGAACAGGAATTACAGACAATGATAGATATTGATAGACAGCATTAGTATAACTATAGCTTTCAAGTTCTCTGTTCATTTCTAGACCATGCAACTGAAAGAAAGATATTTGACTCGAATTGCACTTTTTATATTTAAGCAAGTTAATTTTAATCACTAAATTCATTCATTGTACAAAACACTCACTGATAGTACAGAATAAGTATAACCAAAGTTTCTCTCCTCAGCAGAAAGAGTGGGTTTAAAAATCAACACTTTACAAAACAGTAGCCTTTCTATACAGGTCTCAAAATAGTAGTTTAACAGATGGCATGGAACAATTAATAATTTTTTAAAAATAATTTTCAAGTAATGCTTTGCATTCAGCAGTCAAAATGTCTCAGGTTTAGATGTGAAAACCACAAACTATCCCCTGCCTATTTACTAAAATTTTCACTTTATTCTGCATCTTTGCTTATGTGTTATCAATACATAGACTTGTGAGCTGTCTAGAGCCAAAAAGAATGTCACTGTTTTAAGAGTAAGTCAATATAGTAAATTGGAGACTGCATCATGTCTCTGCATCACAGTAGAATTGTGAAATCAAGAACTGGAATGAAACACAGAGAAATTTGCTGTAAATATGTTCACCTTTCCAATCCATTTCTAAATTTAAAAATAAGAACACATATTTGCATGTGTGTTTATTCCAGTCGCTTATGAATTAAAGTCTTTTCTCAGCTCTGACATTTCTAGCGTATTCCACTGAAGCCTTGATACACCCAGTCTCTTTTCAATGTAGTTTCAAGAAAAATAACTCCCATGCATCGGTTGAAAATTAATCAACCTGTAGCTTGTGCATTTGTCAACATTGAATGCACTTTCAACACCGGAAGGTCACAAAATCTGGTTTTATGAGCTACAAATAACTTTTCTGCTCTACATTTACCTTCTCAGAAAAAAACCGTTTTAAAATGTCAACTCCCTCAACATGACATTACATAACCACTTTATTCTTGTAATCAAGCATGAAACAACATAAAAAAGACTTGATACAAACATCAAAATACTATAAAGTAATGAAAAACTGTGGTCTTCCAGTTTCAGGAATAGTAACATGCTCAGGGTTACTGCTGATAAAAGACTGGTTTCTCCTTCTTTCATTGTTTTTCAGTCTGATGCAAATAAGTTCTCCCTCAGTTACTCTGTCCAGGAAGGATGCAGCTGTAAACTTGATGCTATGTTAACACAGTTCTGTGTTTGAGATAATAAGTCCTGCTGAGAATAAAAGACTATGGAGACTAATGCAGTTTCAGACAGGGAAAAAACCACAAAAAATCCATGATTGTTAATAATCACTCTAGTTTTAAATAAATGAAAAATACAATCTTCATTCAGATACAATCTCATTAAAGAATTAGTGAAATTCTTTTTAAATTCTTTGCTAAGTAGGTTTTATCAGTGAGTAAATTATATGGAAGTTTGATTTAGCAGTTATAAATGTCATTAAACAAATATGCATTCTTCAGACTTAATTGCCCATTACAATATCAAACAGTCAAAAGCCCAAGAGATAATAAACTGTAACTGTCACTACCAAGGGTGTAATATTATCTTAATAATTTTAAACAGATTGGATATAAGAAATTACAGTCAAGACATAAGAATTTGTAAGTGGGGTAAATCATGTATCTTGCCAAATGATGAAATTACTTTCCTGAAAACATGACCAATCTATTTCTAAGTATTTTCATTCTTAGGATCGACACCTTTCTTCTGAGCAACAAAATTCTCTTTAATTATTCTGAAGCATATGAATGACTCACCATTTTTGTGCAAGCACTGTTTGCCTATTTTTTAAATCTGTTAACACTTATCCAAAAATCTACATTTGTAGAAGATAGTCCAGACAATTAAACAAAAATGTCAAGTGAATCATAAAATCTCTGGTATATATCACTCATAAGGGTTAAGTTCACCCCTAATTCTATTAAGTCTTACACTTGCACTTCCCACCCTTAGCAAATAGCCTGGACAACACCACTTAAGTGAGTATAAACTGAGTGGATGTGAAGCGAATATATGAAACTGTCTGAAAGAATGTTTACCCCAAATTGATCATGTTAAAGAGGAAGCAAGTGCTCAGTGGAATTAAACAGTAACCAGCGAGAGACAGAATTTTGAAGCAAAGAAGGAGACAGCGGGAAGAGAAGTCTAATGAAAATACTCAACAGAGGGCAAGGGAGAAGCCCTGTAGTAGAAGCAGCAGCAGACAGACCTTGTTTGACACTGAAGACATCACCGTGACATCACAACCGCAGCCTTGTCTGGGCACAGCAGCCGCCCCAAAGGCTGCCCGGAGCTGCTGCACTCCATCAAGCTGGGGGGCGCTTCAGGGTGCAACACCTCAGATGTGTGCTTTGCCTCACGGGACAGGATGTCCAGCATGTGCACTTGCGGGTCATAGCGAGCAGTGCAGCTACAGGCAAAGCTCAAACACCCATGTCTTAGCCAGAAGCCATGTGTGTAACTTGCACTCCCAGGGAGGGAAGTTGTTGGTAACCTTCAAGGCCTTTGAGAAAGGGGATATGCATGTAAATGTGGCATGTGTGTGTGTTGGCAGGAGAAAATAGTAATATTTTGGAACTATTCATAAAAATATGCACAGGAATTTTTCAGTTTTTATTCATATTTGGTTTAGCTGATCAGTTGCTGATATTTATCCTGATCATGTAGTTCATTGGTTGCTGGTTAATTACATGTTAATAAACCAATGAACCTCTTCAATAATATTTGTGTGTTTTAAATACGAGCTGAGTTCCACTTTGAAAAAATCATGTCATAAAATAGATTAACATCATACAACACTAGATACTGAACTATCAGTACTACTTACATCTACCAAAAAAAAAGAAAAGAGGTCATGCTACAATGCCACAAGTGTACTTTATTTAACTTAAACACCTTGGACAGGGAAAACTGAAAAATAAAAGTTCTCTTTAAAAATAAATACATATTATATAATCCGAGCTCATCACCCCAAATTTTATATATTTAATATCAACAAAGCTTTCTACAAACGCGTCTATGTAAAATCTGAAGAACAAGAACAAGTTTTGGGAAATTTGCCAGCCTTCAACGATGAACACATAATTACAGCATCCCATAGTCTACCAGCTGACTTAATTGCCTCTTAATTGACATAGGGTTTGCCAAAAAAAGAGATTTATATTCACAGATCATTAGACCAAGGATGTTAAACATTGTACTGCATGACTCATTACGGCTTGTGCTGTTAATGTAAGAGAAAGCTAAACAGGAAAGACTGCTGAGACTGATGTATTCAGGTCATTCAGGAAACCAGAGACATGTCCTATGCCACCACAGAATTACAAAGGTTCTTGGGAACCACTTATCTCGGAGTTACTTCCAGAAATATTCCCAGCCTCAGCTTTTGAGATACGAACATTTCTAAATAAACTTCCCATCTTATATTTTCATCTACGAGACATGACTTTAGGAAGGATGACCATCCTTTCTTAGGACATACTGAGAATCTAACATAAAAGTCAGTTTCTCAGTGGGACCTGATATCTAAAGCACTTAGTTCTTTCTGAAATCCAAATTTAAATGTACCAATAATGCAGACTAAAATGTGAAACATATTTTCAATGTAAAAAAATATCTTTCACAGGAAAACTTTTCATGGAATGTCATAAAGCAGAATGATTTGGTGAAAATAAATCCCTTCAGAAATCCTTCAGATCTCTTGCAAAAAGTTAGTGTCCAGAATATGAGACAAATATTTTAAAGCTGATGAAATATTTGTAAGTATTGACATATTAAAAAAAGTAGTGTTTTTTCTTTCATTTCAACCTCAACAAGCTGCAACTATCCAAACATAAATCTGTATTTTTGTGCATGCACTCACACATACACTCATATTTGTGAGGAAATAGAGTTGATATCCTTTCTCTTCTCTTGCTGCCATCTGCTTTTTTTTCTCTTCCTTATGTCTTTGGGAGTTAGGTCCTCTTTCTTGTTCTCAGTGATTACTAGAGAAAGGCTCCTATTTTTACTTGAGGGTCTATTTTAGCGATACATTTAAATATTGCTCTTCAATAGCATTCCCCCTCCCTCACAAGCAAGCAAAGTGAATTTGTCAAGGGTTGCTTGCAGCTTTGGGGGAAAGGAGAATCACATACAGCAGCCAACCTACAGCAGTGTCTCTGAGAAATTGATCTTGTTCTGCTGTGTCAGAATAAGACTTTGATGATAATGAGATTTTCAGCTGCAGACAAAATCCTTTTTAATTTATTTGAAGGGGAAGAGGCTGAAATGATTTTCTATTCCAGGATGTGCTTTACAGCTTGACTTATTTTTAGGACTAACTCTCAGTTCAGGGGCAGGTGGGGAGTTCCTCCTGATATGACCCTGAAAGAAAAGGAAGCATTCCAAGGAGTTGGAGATTTTAAATTATTCATTGAATGCTTTTCCTTAAAGATCACATCCTTGAGCCTCTTACTTGAGAAGTAAACTAGGCGGTGTAACAGAAATGTTGTATAATGAACTGACAAACTTCTGGAAACTGTGAGACATAGATGAGGCAGAAGGAAATAGAACCCATTTAAAACCTGCAAATGATCTTAATTTCTCCCATGCCTCTTCTATATTGGTGTCATGATCTGATTACTAAGGTTCTTAGAAATGCCCCTGCACAAATTAAGGCGCAAACAAGGCCATACGCCAGTGACAATAGTCTGGGCTTTATTTGATAGTATTTGATAGTAAATATGGCAGAGAGAGAGAGAAAGAGTGAGTGAAATAGGAAATAGTTGGGGGGGACAGAAAGAGAGAAACAGGGACAGAATAAGGAAAATATCACCACTCCATGGATCCCAACGATGCTCTGTTGATCCTCTCAAGCTGCTCTTCTTGGTGGTGAAGGTCCCCCCCAAAAAGCACAGAATGCCCTGGGTTAATGTACCCTCAAGCCAGGGGATGNCCCTCAGCTGCCTCTCAGGTGAAAGTCCCGTGGATGTGGCCTGTGGGGCTGGGGGGTTTCACAGCAGGGCTGGTTTGTGTAATTGGAGGATGGGTGTTCATTGCCTCTGACCAGAGGTTATGCCACGCACCCGAAACCTCCTCCTCCCCCATCGGTTGTGGGGGAGTCTGTGTAAACCTGGCTTCTGTGAGCTCTGCTCTCCCCCCACCCCAAACTCAGCAGAGCATGATCCTCAGCGCAGCTGGTGGCTTTGGCCTTTTGGTGGATGCACACCCTTCCTTCTGCCCGAGAGGATTGAATAATTGGTTTCACTTTATCTAATCAGCAGTTTGACTTTCAGACCAAAGTCCCAGTCACAGATCTTCAGGGAGGCTTCTTTGGTTGCAGCTTCTTTATACATTTTGGTGAAATGAATTTTATATCAATGTTTGCGGCATGAACTATTTCAGTCTCTGACAATTGGTGGTGTCATAATGTCCAGTTCCATGCCAGCCTAACGATAAACCTTTTCTTTTCCCTACTGATTTTTGCATGTTTTTTCATTCTTTTCATACTGGCAGCTGTACACTGTCTTAGCAGAGGATTTTGGGAATGCCCTAAGGTCCAATGTCATCTCCAGATACTTGATCCTGTTTCAAAGCAACAGCTAATTTTTCCCTCATTAAAAAGTGCTTTGGTTTCTAAAATTACTGGTATGCCACATCAATTACTTGAGAATAGGAACTTTCTTCAGTGTAATAATTGAAAGAAATAGATGGTTTATCTTGCAAAAAGTTTTTCTTAGTTTCATGAAAACCTGGGAGTTTTGGGAGGTGAATCTGTTTCTGGTTCTCTAGCCAGCCGTTCCTGTGCAATTGCTATTTGCAAGGTTTAAAATTGACAGTACAATGGTTTTATGTGCTTAAAAGTATCTTTTTAAATCCTTTCCTCTGACATCAGCATTCCATCTCTGCACACGCAATTTGCCCACAGATGACTGGTGAGAAGTAGTTTAAAAAGACATTTTTTACACAGATTTACAAATTACCATAGGAACAACAAATATACAAGTCTTATGCCAGGAATGAAAAGAAATTCTGTCACAATTCATTGCAGTCCTTGTTTCCAGGAGAACCTGGGGCTTCTGTAGGAACAGCTATGACTAAGGTACTTTTCTTCTTTAGTTACCTTGTCTGAATGCAAAGGACAGCTTGTACAGTCAGCTTCCTCCATGTTATATTTCCACTTTTAGTGTAGGCAGATAAGTACAAAAAAATGCATTTACCAATGCACCATGTCATCCAGACCATGGTTGAAGTCTGAATACCCTTATCATTCCTCAAGTATCTATTCAGACCATCCGGAGTTACTAGTGGGGACCAGGCATGTCAAAAAAACCTACATTTTCTCACACTGTGGCCCACTTTCAGTGGAGACTTGTCCAGTGGAAAGTACATGTCTCAAAAGCAATAAAGGATATTCTGAATCAAAAAATGCGTAGTCTATGCACATTAGCTGCTTAGCTATTATTGTTTAGATATTTTTGTTCATCATTTGAGGAACAAGTCATGCAGATAAATGGAAATTTTCTCACTGAAGGCAAGGCTACGATCAAGTAACCAAGTTTTGATCTTTGAAATTTCTCTGCAAAAATTGTATGGATTTTGTTCCTTATTCAGAGACAAGGCTTGCAAGTTTATCCTGGCATTCTGAGGTTTTTTATGATTGGAAAGAAAGTAATGAATGCATAGAGATTGGTTTAATATATTTATGTAAACAACAGTGCCATAAAAATACAATTTCAGGGTTAAAACTTATATTTTCATAGAAACACAATTTTGTTTTGTGTCTTTTCATCCACGCATCTGTGCAGACATAGATATGTGATTACAAACAGATATAAATGTAGATATAAGCTAGATATAGACATAGAGAGATATATCATCTTAAGGAAATAAAGAAAAAACCCTGCAGATGGTTGAAACCAGTGCCTCTCTTTCCTAAGACAGAAATAGGCACTATCCCTAGAAAGAATCATGAGAGGAGCACCTGAGAAATTCTGAAAATAAGAATTTCAAACAGATGGTTAACTCAATGTTTATCTACGGCAATTACACTCTGAAGGGAAAAAAGGTGAGTAATTTCATATTTATACCAGAGGGACAAGGCCTTTCAGGTAAAAAAAAAAAACCAAAACCCTGAACCCAGTAGCAACAACAACAAAACAAAAACAACCAACCAATCAAAAAAAAACAACCAAAAAACCAAACACAAAACCAAAAAACCCCACCACCCACACACAACAAAAAAATCCCACAACTGGGAGCAAGGTGTAAAGCACCTAAAAGCACTGCAAAGAAACATCACTGACCATCAGAAATCACTTTTGCTACAAAGATATTGATAGATTCCCTAACACTAATAAGATTTCCCTGTATATAAGTTTTAGTAACCCCTACTTGAAAAATATTCAACATACTTGCTCCACTTGACTTGTATACTTTAGCTCATAAGGTCACAGCAACCCTCTTATCAGCCAACAGCAGAGCTGCAGCAGTAATAGGAGATGTCATCTTAGATTAATGCAAGTGAAAATTGCCTGCAACTTTTTATACTTCTGTCTCTTGTGTGCACTTTAAAATTTCATTTTTTTCTCAGAACATCCTTGGTCACAGCATTCCTGATACTTCAGAAAAATATTTGAATGCATCATTAGAAATGATTATGATCTTCAGTAATAATTATTTCTCTAGAATTTGTGAGAAATCAAAGAAGACTCTGTCCCAGGAATTACATGTGGATCAGTGTAAATATATAGGCTTCTGGCTAAATTTATTCTCAAAATACACTTAATTATATTTCAGTTTTACTTTTTATGTTACACATTGACCCCCTTGACAAAGTATCAGCCAAAAATATGGATTCTCCTACCCTAACAGAAGAGCAATTAGAATTTTTTTGTTATCCTAATCATTCATAGAGTAGATAATTTTGAATTATGCATGATGCTGGTACTTTTTTTGTTTTTTACTGCATTGTGAACGTCATATCTTTGCATTTTTAGCAGTTTGTATTGCAGTGTTGAAAAAAAAACAACCAAGCTTCTTTTTCCAACTTTATTAGACTACATGGACAGCAAGAACCCCAATATATGGGGCTTATGTATGGAAACATAAAATTAGAGTAAAAAGGCTGGAATTAATTTAGCACAATCTTTTTTGGAAAAAAAAAACCAAAACCGACATGTAGTAAATATAGGAAAATATAAAAGTTTTGCTTCTTTTTTTTCTCAATATTTTAAAACAAATTATCTCTCTAGAACTGATTTCTTTTTGTCTTCAATAGTACAAATTGAAGAGATCTTTCTGAAGTTCAAAAAATATTGTTTCCCGTCTGTCTTTTGTAAATAAAATTTAAAGTGAAAAATATTTAATACACACACACACAAAATCAAACCAAACCAAACCAAACAAAAAAAAAAACCCAAAACAAAAAACCACCAAAAAATAACCCACATTAAAATCTACATTATGACCTTGATTTGGCTCAAGTTTGAGGAGGCATTATTCTCTGATTATAAACTTTTTTCCATGTAAAAGGATCATTATTTTCAGAAATTTAACATTTTTTGTATTGTGAAGGGTGAAATGTAAAATAAAATATGCTCAGAAACATACCTGTTTCAGACCACAAAGTCTGCACAGCAATCACAACCAACACTTCTGTCCATGTCATATCTCATTAAAAGGAATTTTTTGTATAACTGCGGAGGACAACTGTATCAAGCCTAACATGTTCTGAAGGCAAGATAGTTTGAGGCAATGACAATTTAGCATGGAAGTTGCTATTAGATTGCATATATTATTTATATTTTTAGCATAATTCTCATGTGGAAAGCAAGAACTGTAAAAGAGATAGACAATGTGAAGAATACCATAGCAAGCAAGTTCAAATTGTTTGATGCAATCAAAGTGTCATAGAAATAAAATTACATACATATAAGTATATTTAAAGAAGATATTTTCTCAATTTTAAAGGAAAATTATCTATAGCAAGGAAAAGGAGAGACAAAAAATAGAGTCCCCAGTTTGCGTAAAGAAAGAATGTTGGTATCCCGAAATAGAAAAATGATTAAGGAACATATGTTAATGTTCATTAAGTCATATCTAAATACTTCAGAATTTATTTAAATTATGCATTTATTGTACATATAATCAAAAAAAAATAACTTACACCTTCATAAAGATATTAACTGACAAGAAAAGATCTGCATAGATCGCCATCAAGGTTCTGGCTTACACAAAATTTGGGCACACGTGAAACTGTCTCAATCTTCCATATAGAAAAGTAATAATAACACTTAGCATTTCTTATTAAAAGGAACAAAAAACCCTACTCTTCAGTAAAATCCAGAATCTTGTAAAAAAAAGAAAAAATCCAGAAAAAGAAATTTGAAATGTATTCTCAGTTTAATGTTTCTGGACATCATATAAGAAATTATCTATAGAATCCAGAACAAATTAAAGTCGATCCACCCTGGAGCACCTGAACAGAGATTACAAAGTTCTCCAAGCTATTTTAGGGGAATAATTTAATGAGAAGATTCCAGCAAATAATTAAGAAAAATGAGGGCTTTTTCCATGCTATAACTTCAAATTCTGGTAAGAGCAAAATAGGATACTGTGGAGAGACCACTTAAAGTGGCTGGATTTATACTCACATCGTAACATGGGTGTAAATAGACTAATAAATAAAAGGCATATCAGTTTAATTCAGAAATGTTTTACCCAAAAACAAAGACTTAAAATATAAATCCTTAAACAAAACACACCATAATAGAAATCCTGTCTCAAATTACAATAATAATAACAAAGGCTTGAATTCTTCTGCTTGTGGTTGTGATAGAGTTAATTCTATTCATAGTAGTTTCTATGGTGTCCTTTTAGATTTGTGACCAAAACAGGGATAAAAACATGGGAATATTTTAGCTGTTTCTGAAGACTGCTTACAGAATGGCAAGGCTTTTCTTGCTTCCCCACACTGCCACACCAGCAAGGACTGTGGGGGATACACAAGAAGCTGAAAAGGGACCCTGCCAGGACAGCTGACATCAACTGACCAAAGGGATGTCTCATGGCACGTGATGTGGCTCCCAGCAATAAAAGCTGGGAGCTTATCACTACACATGAAGAGGCTCTGCTTTCCTGGAGATGGCTGAACACCTCTCTGGTTACTATCCTGCCAAACATTTTGGAAAAACAAGTCTCCAGAGAAAGGTATTAGAGAAATATTAAGAGTGATTGTTAGTATAAAAAAAAAAAAATCTATTAAAAAGGAATCTATAAAATGCTCTAAATATGGCATTAGCTGGTTTATATGGCATGGGGAAAATCTGTGAAGACCCTTTAAATTAAGAGGAGGCCATGGGCAATAAATTTGTCTTAAAAAAAATAAAAAAGAAAAAAAAAAGGCCCCTAGCTGAAGCTTATGCTCTGCACGAGAGAAAGAAAGATAGTTTTTAACTTCCAAATGACCATAAATTCCATAAAATCACATAAAAAATTTGTATTCTGCATTATAATTGAAATTTTACATATTATC
This sequence comes from Picathartes gymnocephalus, assembly GCA_013390045.1. Taxonomy (NCBI): domain Eukaryota; kingdom Metazoa; phylum Chordata; class Aves; order Passeriformes; family Picathartidae; genus Picathartes; species Picathartes gymnocephalus. The sequence goes on along the minus strand of WEKY01056826.1, from coordinate 17,285 downwards.
CTGAATGGAACCAAGTAAAGATACTGCCGATATGCTCTGAGTATGGTAAAGAAAATTGTATAAGCAGAGGCATTACTGGACAACAAAGAACCAACAGAGAGACCTTTTAAAATTACACTAATATTAAGAACAAATTATTGTCTCTTGATTGTAATTTTCACCATCTCAGGCACAAAGCTAATCACCAGCTAACTGCTAATCCATATAAATCACACATCATTAGTTCCAGTATTTATGGAACTGCTTGGCTAAAAAATGTAAACTTACTTCTAGCAAGAAATAAAGACACATTACTGTAAAATAATGTTCGTATTGTTTATTTTACTTTTTTATTAAACACTTATAATTTTCCAGTTAGTCACCTGGCACACAGAAGAAGTTCATTTTTAAGATTAGATGAATCACAGAATTCTATCTGTTTTGCAGTAGAAGTGTATTTATAAAGGCATATTCCTCTGTTAAACTAAAATTTTAAAATACATTTAGTTTTGAGAGGGCAATTTCTGGCTTGTCTGTGTGAAGCTCATACGGAAAATTTTAGATGTGTAACTGTGTCACCTTTGCAGTTTTTTTTTCCTATTTGCCGTTTACTTGTGTTCTGCTCAATGTTAACCCTGTCATTAGTGAGAGAGCTCTTGTATAGTAGTGAATCTACTAGACCTTTTTTGTGTGTACATTTTTTCAGCACATTATGCTTTCCAAAGCCTTAGCAGGTTTGCATATCAAAGCTTTTCCTTGCAGACCCCCAAGGGACTCATTTCTTCATAGTAACACTAGACCCTACAGTATAATGCTTGATTTATTTTTCTATCAACTATTGTTCTATACCTACACAGTCTTTTCTATTTGTTACTGTCTAGAGGATGCAGCACTGACCCTGCCTGCTCAATGTGCAGGGACTCATGCCTGCAAGCACTAAGGCTTTGTAAGACTTATCCCTGTGCCTTTACTTGTCATATCAGCAGCTTCATCTGCAGAAATAAATTCTGACTGAGTAAGCCTGAGGTAGACAATGCTTAATTCTCCATTACAAAATCTTCCAAGAAGAAAAGAAATTCAGCTGCAGGGCATCCATCCTGTCAGCACCCTATTATCCTAACACACCATTTACTCTGCTACTGGTTTTAAGCTGGCCTTATTCAGTCTGATTATCATGTTAGACACTGTACACAGCTTATTTTTATTCAGCTGCTATTCTCAGACTCCAGGTATTTTTCTTTCTTGTACCTTCATCACCTATGAGCAAATGGAGTTCAGATGATTTCCAGTACTTGAATTACATGTTACAAAGTCAAAATGTGAGCTAGTTTTATACTGGGAAGGCAAACAAACCAAGAAGAAACAGCTATAATTAATGAGTTAAAAATATATAGTTTCTAGATTTTACTCTCCCATAACTGACAGAGTGGATCCATGCTTTGCATTGATATGCAGCACTCTCACATATAACAGATATTTGGGCAATGGGTCACAAAGATCACATAACATCTACCATTTTCCTCCCCGTACTATTAATCCACCAAGGCTTCTGACACCATATAGTAATCTTAACACACAGAATAAAGTGATCACAGGCTACAGAATCAATATCCAACACATAAGGAGAGATTAAGGTCATTAACAACCTATAATTTATTAAAAATGCTCCGAATTTTATGCAATTTTATTTTCTAAAGATTTCATGGAGTAGTGTGAAAGAAATCAGTTATTCAAAACTTCATAAGAATTCTGACTGTATATAGTTGAAGGTGAGGGTGTTTACAAAGTTTTGCAAAACATAGTTGAGGTTTCACAAGAAGAAACAGCAGAAAGAATACATCAAATAGAAAGTCAATAAAAGTTTGGAACATTACAGTGATTTGAAAATTTCAGATTTGAATTTCTAATTCCATTTTTTGTATTCAGTAATTTCATTCAGTGTTCAAGTTTATTCTTCTTAAATTCATAGAAATATAATTGTCTTGAGTCTGTTGTCTCCTGTTTTTCCATCTTTAAAAATGTACAGGAGCATGCTAATGTTGTGATAGAGAACATATTTTCAAATCACATTTTCTTTTTAGAATTATAAGATATTGAAGGGTATTTAAACTAGTTAACACAATGAAAAAGATGGTTTCAGAGGGAAAACCTTATGTCATTCTGGCTACATCTATCAATCAACTACTGAGAAACTGTTCACCTGATCTAATAGATCTGGCTTCTTGCTTCTTTGAAGTTATAAAAGAAAGTATAGAGAAAAAATATTGCATTCTGAATTGACTTTTTAGTTTATTGTGTTACTAGTACCACTTCACAGTCTTGGAAAAAATATCAATACAAAGTTTACACTATTACCCAGGTCTAGTTCATCAATATTCTTACACCACCAAGGGTTAATGGCTATGTTTCACTCTTTGAGGAAGGCATTGAGAATATCCTCATAAAGAGTTTGCATGGTTAGGTCTTTACAGCCAGCAGTCCTGTAAATTAGCACTGCAAATAGGCTTTGTGCAGAGAGCATCATTCAGTAGAGTAGGTATGATCCTGAATGCAGAAGCATGCCCTGTGCATTGCTGTGAAACTGAGTTTCCTAGAAGTTAACTTCTTTGTAGCCTACAGAAACAGCAGCTTTGAAGTGTACTTTTCTATTTTGTTCTCTCACTGTTTTTAAACTCTGCTGATCAAAAATATCAAATGATGATTAGTGTCTAGTGACTAGCAAATCCCACTATGTGATTTGACATATTTCAATATGAAGTAGTGGAAAGTATTTAAGTAGGCTAAACTATAGAAATAACAAAAGAAAGTTTTCCTGTAATGAAAAACACAATTGCTGTGAACTTTTCTTGAGAGATAAAGTAGATTTGTCATTAAAAAAAAAAAAATTAAACAGAAAAATTCAGAAATTGATGTACTTGGATTATTCAATATTAAGCAATTCTATAGAGTGAGACTGTTCACTGAAGTGAGAGAACAGAACACTGATGGGTAAGTTAAAACTGCAAGTGAAAAAATCGTGATGCCAACATCAGTGAAACATGGCTGTGCTTATAATCCGGGTTGTTGCTTAGAGTTTTCCAGCAGGCACACAGTATTTTTTTCTCCCACCATCATAGTCATCATGTTTGGTTAGCCAAAGGTGAATTATTTCTCACAGGGAAAGGTCACTCCATGGAATTTCAGAAATAAAGTGAATCTATTCTCAAGAACAATGTTGGAGTTTTATACCAGAGAGATAGAAACGTGTTTTTTCATTTGTAGGTTCTGTATCTCAGAAAGATTTATATTGCAGAATGAAAAAATAATGTAGAATAAGAGTGAGTTAAAATTGAGAAAAAAATGTCATGTTGTAAAAAATTATGAGATTGAGTTTGGCTTTTTCTTTAAAAATGTAGTTATGATTTAGAAGTTGTGTTTTGTCATTAAAGTACAATTAGAAGTCTAAGTCAGTTCTGTTGGAATTCCATGTTTATTTGAAGTGGGTATCCTATGTGTTTAACTATAGTCCGGTTTATGTTCACAGACCATTCAGATTAACAATACACTTTCTCAACAGGGAAGAAAAACCTTGAAAGTAGTTACAGAAAGTGATCCTGATAATTCATACTCAGGAGATTTTTACTGTCCTCCAGAGTTAAAATAATAGAATTATTAATCCAAAAAATTATCATTTTTTCATTGTGTCTCTCTACCTACAATATTCAGGGATGTAGTAAAGACAATTTCTATCCTTTGTTGTATAATCTAAGTCTTAATTTTAATTAAGGGGTAACTTTTGTCTTTATATTATCAATGTATTAAGATCTGTATTGTAGAAAACATTATTAACATAAGCCCTGCAGTTGGGGCTTATGATAGCCAGGACAAAACATTTAATCTGGATGGGTTTTCTCACATTTTATGGTCAGGATTTATCCAACACCTAACTTTAAAGGTTACTATTAGGGTGTCTAGATAGTGAAAATTCAAACAAACAAACAAAAAGCCAATGACCACACAGGGATCAGATAAACAATGACAAAGTAGGGAACCCAGATAACCAAAATCAACTGCTCCTAAGACCATCAAAGCTGAATGAATAAGTTTTAATGCCTGGGAATGTTCACAGCATCATTTAATTTCTGAAATATGCTAAGTCTCATTGACCTCATAGAGGGTTGTGCTATGTACAACTATTTTATCTTATGGCTGCCTTTCAATATGTTTTTTTAGCTCATGTTACTTTTAAAATTTTTAATTATTTATTTTTTTAAATCAGAACCTTTATGTATTCAAGATACAAACTTTTTATTTACTGGAAACCTAAAAGCTAAAATAGAACTAATAACAGTTAAATATATGACAACTTTTTAAAAGGAGACCCTCATTTGTAAGAATATAGACCAGATCAATTGTCAGGAGATAGGCTTCTAAAGCAATCATTTCTGTATTTAAATATTTTCTTAAAAAAGAATTCTTCTTAGTAAATCTTTCATAGGCACTGACAATTTAATACACAGATGTGAAAAAATGTCTTGTTAAAATTAGATACCTATCCTTCTATTTGTGACTTAGACTGTTTCGATAGTACTTATCAGAAGAGAGACCAGTATTTTTAGTAACATTCAGAGGATGACACAGGGAACTTTAAATAGTAACCTGCCTTAAAACAGTGATCTTTAAAAACACTTCAGCTGAGTCATGATATTGTAATTCAAGTACCTTTTTTCAGTGAACTGTGTGTCTGAATGGGATTTTCCCTCAAGTTTCACCATTGGTGCACCCACCCAGTAATTGTTCAGAACAAAAGGCTAATTTTAAGATTGGACAAGAACTTATTCTTTGGCAAAATAACCAAAGGATTAAACCACCTTTACCCAAAGAGTAATAACTAGATCCCTCTCATATAATAGAACTCTATTCACAAAAATAAAGGGTATCTCAGATGAGGGAACTCCATGCATTCTTTTGAAGCTATCCTCTTATGCAGACAGGAAAGCAAATGTGTGAGGTTGAAGAAAGCAAACGTGTAAGGAAACTCTCATGAGCAATCAGGTGCAGCATAAGGTTCTGGAAGCTTCTTGACTACTAGTTGACAGCAGCTTAGAGATTGTACCATTGAGATAATCCTATATCGTTTCTGTTCCACACACTTTCCCCACAGCATTAGTTCCCGCCTACTGTCAGAGGGTGATGGAACAGCAGATTAGTTGATGGAACCCAACCTTTAGTTTTCCTCCTAGAATCATTTTTAAGTTGTTTATGTGAGAGAAGAGAAAGTTTTATTTCCTATGACTGTTCCCTGGGTATCTTCTGTTTATATCCATTGGCAGTCTGACTGTAAAATGTGCATCTGTTTCTTGAGACTAGAGTCGTTCAAACCAGGCACCTAGAGACATCTGTACTTTAACCATGCACTATTGATTTTAAATACCTTCTGGAATTAGTTAGAGATTCAGAAGAGAGGAATCGAATCACTACATGAAACCACCCCCATCCTTGTGGTTTTCTGATCCATAGTTTTAGCTAATGTTTGAATTTTGTTACCCTTGTGAATATTTTAGCTCAAACTCTTACAAAATTCTGGGAAAAAATTCACTTCCCTGTGAGAGAAAATAAGGTGCAGACTGTCTTATTGACAGAGTGGACAAAATACATTTAGAATATTGTATTCAAACTTGAACAGATCAAGAAAATACATTACAGTACTAGTTTGGATAAAGTGAATATACTTGTCTCAGACAAAGTTTGGCCTAAAATACATATGAGCATTTTGGTGCCATTTGCGTACAAAGGACAGAGATGAGAAGCTGGCCTTCATATGGCTTGAGAAAGATCCTGTCTTTAGATACATCCAAAATGTGGTGTAAATCTTACACCAAGTATCTTACTATGGGTTCAAGGACATACAAAAGACAAGAGTTTAATATTAACTAATATTGAACAGTAATTAGCTAATTCAAACAAAACAATTATTGATATTGGTGGAGTTACAAAAGTGTAAATTATCTAATTATTACCAAAAAGCATGGTTAATAACAGAGCTAAGACTGCTCTACCAAACGTTTTGGTATGCAACTCTTTTCTTTGGCATTATATGCATTCTTTTATGCTTTCCCTTAAGGTTCATAATTACTTTCTCCCTCAAGCAGAAGATATCAGGGGATTTACTGAGCTATCAGTGTTCTGATTTCTTTGCCCTGAAGAGTACCCCTAGATAGTCAGGATGGCAGAAGAAAAAAAAAAAGAGAGAGAAAAGAAAAAAACAATTTATGGCAGTTCAGCTACCCATAAACCACATATACCACTACTTTTGCAGTCATCCTGGCAGAGACTTTGGGATGCTGATTGGTAACCTACCATTGCCTCATCTAAGAAAAGCTGTTACTACTTATCTGAGGTCCCAGAGACACATAGGTTGGAAGGGTGATTAGAACTTAAAAGAAAAATGATTGATTTAATTTTTGTAAAAATAACAATGGGGGCATTTTTAATGCTGTCTTTATTAATTTGAGTGTTAACATTACTGCAACTAGTCTAATAAAAACCATTATATGTATTAATTACAGCTATAAAATTATTCCTCCTAATCCAAACACAAACCTGTATTACATAAGGGGCGGGTGTCTATTATTCAGTGACTGTATATGCTTGCTAGACTTCTCACCAAACGTAATATTCACAGGGCTAACCTCTCTGTATTCCTCACAGGCTACCTGTCCTTGCTTCCACCTCTGTAGGCTTCCCTTTTATGTTTGAGTTTGTCTGGGTGATCCTAGTTCATCCATGCAGGTCTCCTGTTGATGCCTTATCAGTTTGACTTGGAACAGAGGCTAGACAAAATTAAAGGAATAAAGTAGGTATTTATTGAAAGGCCTTCAAAGGCCACACCCTGGCAACACAAGAGCCTGGCCACAGCCCTGCCAGGATGGGCCTCAAGATGGATGCAAAAATAAAGGGGTCTAGTCACAGGGTTTCACGCTTTTATAAGTTATGGTCCATCTGCATATTGAGGTTAACTGTCCAATTAATAACTTTGAATTGTGAAGTTCCATCCTCCTTGCTTGCCCTTCTCTTTTTCACGTTGTTTATGCTTTTGGGCCTGAGGTTCGGAACAATTGTCCCTTAATGTTGAGCTGGAGAGAATTTTTGTGTCTAACTACCCTGTAAAGAGAACTTAGTAACACTTAACATGAAGCTAGAGCAGAACAGGAAAGGGAAAAAAAACTTAAAACTTAAGGCATCACTGGAACCTTTTTTCTCAATTTCCCCTTCACTGGGCTGCATTGCTGCTGATCTTGGAGGAAGCGATACTTGATCATCAACTAGCTTTCTTTGTCCCCTCCTCTCTCCAGGGCTTTATTTCACAATACTCTACCAAGCAGGTCCCTGGGGAGCCCAAAGTCTGTTTTCCCAAAGTCCCAGGTACTGAGCTTGCTGTAGACCATCCTCACTGCCCTGAGGATATCAAACTCCATCATTTCATGGTCACTGCAGGCAAGGTTTTCCTTGAGCTTCACATTCTTCACCAGTTCTTCCTTGCTAGTGAGAACAAGATCCAGCATAGCATCTGTCCTCACCAACTCCTCTCCACTTGGAGAAGTGACAGATTATGCTAGAGTCATGGACTGGCTTGTGTTGAAAGGGATTTTAAAGATTGTCCAGTTCCAACCCCACTGCTCTGGGCAGGGACATCTTCCACTAAACCAGATTGCTCAAAGTCCCATCAAACCTGGTCTTAAACACTTCCAGGGATGGGGCATCCACAACTTACATTAGGGAAAAGCTCATTTGAATAGGAAAAAGAATTTCAATGCTAATGAGAAAGTTATGTTACTATATGGGGAAATGATAGCATAAGTTAACAGTTGATAATTTTTCCCTTACGAGTTTGAGCACTGCAATATTTGCTGAATATAGCAAGGTTAAATTAACTGGCTTATCAGCTGCCAATCTACCGCTCTTGTTTAGCCAAGTTATATTCACAATTCTATAGATGCTCATTCTCTAAAAGAGCCTCAAAAATCTTGAGTTTTTTACTTATAGATTGTAGAGCATTTAGATAAAATGATCTTCAAATCAAAAATATTTGTAACTCAGTCTTGTCATTTTGTGTCAGATTGGCTGCTATATTGAAAAAAGTACTCTTTGGTTCAAATGGGCCTGGAAAAGACAGAAAACATTTGCCTGGTTTGAGCTTTCTATCCTCTTTTCTTGGCAGCAGCCTTTCTCTCATAGTCTATGTAATGTCAAATCAGGGAATGGACGATTTCCTGGATATTGGAAAACACTTTGATTAAGCCAAAAATGTTGCAAATGGACAGAGGATTATACTCTAACACTGGATGTGGAAAATGATTCAGAGTCGCTGATGAGTAACAGACATAATGTTTGACTCAGAATAAGCAGAATTCAGTGGACACGAAAAAAGAATGGAGGTGACTTCAAGATTAAAGCTAGGAAGGAGTCCATATATACTATCCAGACAAAATAGTACTCACTTCTATTGTCAACACTGCTAGTGTCAAGATATTTGCTAAGACATTAAAAATTTCACTTAGTTTTTTCCATCATCCCTTTAGGTATAAGGGTATCTCATCCAATGATACAGCTGATATTAGTACCGAGGGTGGGGTGTTTTTTTGTTGTTGTCCCTATTCTTCACCCAAAAATGGTATGTACACTCAAAAGGTAAACAAGACTTTGTTGGAAAGGATAACCACCACACTCACTTCTTCTTTGGCTTTTCTTTGTGTATGGCCTAGGAACTGATGTTATGCATGAAAAATACATATTCAGATTATGGGGCCACGTTTGGTCTTTTCTGAACAGCAATCTGCTGCATTTCACTGGCAGATTTTTGCTGTCAATTATTCATATAGGTCATAGACACACAGAACAAGTAGCTTGGAAGGGACCTCCAGAGGTAATATTGTCTAGGCTTCTGCTCAGACTAGGATATTTTGAATCTCTGCAATGATGGAGACTACACAGGCAACCTGTTCCAGTGTTTGACCATCTTTACGACAAAATTTAATTTCCTTATGTTGAGTTGAAATGTCTCATATTGCAACATATCATCATTTACCCTGGTCCCACTCTACAACCCAGAAAGCTCCTGGCTTTCTCTTTTGCTCTGCTATTATAGACAGCAGTGTCTGCTCTCCATTGAACAGGCCCAGCTATCTCTATATGTCATGTGTTCCAGCTTCCTGAACATTTAGGTAGCCTTTGATGGACTTGTTCTAGTATGTCCAGTCTCTCTGGTATATAGGTGTCCAAAATCTGATGCAGTATTCCAAGCGCAGTCCCCAGTTTTACTGGCAACTTCAGAAAACCAGAGAACTTCAGCAAATGTTTGGAGCAGCATTCAACCAACATAAAACATTTCATAAATCATTAACTTAGACCCTTCCACTCACAAAACTCCAAATCTATCTGATTTTAAGTTACTCAAAACTCCAAGAAGAGAGAATTAGACTGAGAAAGAGAGTAAGACAGAAAAGGATAATATAGCTACCACTCTTGGGTTCCAGCAGTGTCTCAGCTGATACAACATCCAAGAAAAGGTAGGGTCAAGATACGTGTTTGTCTCATGCTTCAGTTTAAATACCCTTTGGTTTTCCTGGACCCTTCCCCCCAGGTGGGACTTGTCTGGTGGCCACTCAGGAGCTGGGTTATGGGCTCCAGAATCAGGTGTGGTGCATTGCCTCTGCTGTGTCAGGGATTAGTTGGGGGTGGGGTGTGTGAAGCAGGGTATCACCTCACCAGAGCAAGCCCTGACCCTTCCACCGCATGCATTCCCCTGAAATGTTTGGAACCAGCAATCCTTTCTGTCTCTCACATTGAGATAGCTGTGCTTTGCTCTAGCCAAAGCAAGGGTAGAAAACAAATATCACTAGTCCTTAGATCCTTCATTGGTCCTGCCATGTGGATGGTCTGGAGCTGGGGTTTCAAGACAAAGAAAGCAAAAGAGAAAGAAAAAATGGAAGAGAAAGAGAGTCAGAGAAATGAGAGGGAGGGAGCTCATTCCACCCTCCTTTATAGTTCACCTACTGCATGCCTCTTATGTAAACGAAACTTTTCATACTGTTTTGTTCACATATGCACAGATTCAACTGTTTTATTATAAATGTGTATTTGAACAGAACAGAAATGAAGATTTTTCTATGTAGAAGCTGAGAAGTAATATTTGTGATAACAAATAAATTAGTAAACAAATAATCTGTCACCCTTCACCTTTCTAAGTCTTGGACTGGGAAAGATAGCCAAATCTCAGAAATATTTCAATGGTAACCAAACATATGTTAAAAAAAAATAAAATATATATATATATAGTGAGAAAATAATGTAAAATTCTTAGATGTAATTTGTTACGTTAGGAGGGACCGGGGAGGAGAAGGAATGACGCTGACCCTTGGCATGATTTCCAGATGAAGAGGGATTTTTTTCTTGGGAGCCTCCTTTTATAGGGAAGACTCAAAAGCTCCCACCTTGCCTCCTGATTGGCTTAGGTTATAGCCTGGGCAGTTCCTTGGCCAATGACGCATGCTGTATCCCACTGGTAGAGGTCTTTGACAGACAGCTCAGCCAGGGGCACAAACAAGCTTCTATGCTGCAACAGTAATTATCACTTGTCCACTTACTTTTCCCTTTATTTTCAAGAAAATTGCCTAAAAATGCTTACTACCCTTTTTCAGCTAATATCTGATAATTTCTCTTTGCCTTATTGGAAAATTATTGCTGCTTATCCACACAGTGATGGCAACAGAGTCTTCTAACCACTGCAGAAAGGAACAAACAAATGACATAGAGAATCATTGATAACATTTATATGGGTTTTGTTTTCAATTATATTTCTTAGAAGTGTGCTATAGGGAAGGATGGAGTATCAAGTCATGAATATTTAGCATAGTTCAGGGAAAATAAATTATGTCAAGTCTGAGATGCTGCCAACTAAAAAATGTAAAATAGTGCCATGGAAGTGAAGGACAATTCTAGACATTAGATAAAATTTCATAGATAGCATCTGGACACCCCTCTTTTCCTGTTCGGTTCCAAAAGAATCAGTTCTTTGAGACAAAGTCAGAAGAAAAGACATCCTAGGAAGAGGGAACTCTTGAGTGTTTGGTGCTTCCTGCTGATTCCCTTGCTGCTGTACAAGTTATAACCTAGTGCTTCCATAAAACCCTTACAAGGATTGTCTTTTTTTCTTCAGATTTGCCAAGTATGACTAATAGAGCAATGCATTTACATGTACTTAACCCACAGGGGTTTGAGGATTAATCCCCTTATAAAGATATCTTTTCCACAAGTGTAAAGAAAATTATTCTAGCAGGAAAAAGCAATTTCCCCTCAAGGTGAAACAAAGACTACAACTACGAAAAGATTTAAGAGTAAAGAAAAACAACAATTCTGTATTGAGTCTGGTCCTGCCAAATAGGATGACATGGAAGATATTTATAAAAGGTGTTCATCTCTTGAAAGCCTGTTTGTTTCTCTTCCAGGAATATGATTTGGCATGATGATAAATATCTGTAGTCCCATATGTGGTCCTGTCTGTGGAGGAAAACATATTGATAGCAATCATATGAAATTAGCATGAGGATGGTTAAAGGTTAGTTATACATAAAACTGTAATTTCTATTTTTCCTTTCATGTTATCAACCATTTGAGCATCAAAGTGGAAGTGCTTTTAAGGAAAACATCTTCTGTATGTATTAGCAGTTAATAATGTTATGTAAATAAGATGTCATTCAGATTTATCTCCAAAAGTCATACTGTGTTCTAATTAGTTCATTACAAAGTATGCTCAAATGCAGCAACTGGGATTAATTGTTAAACTGTTCTCTATAGCATAAGAATGACTTTTGAGCATCAGAGAAAGAGAGAGAGAAGAAAATCTTAGAAAGATAAAGTCAATTGTCCAAGATTAGAATTTTGATGTGTTGCCAGGTCTGAAATATCAACGTAAGAGCAAAAGTGTTTGGAAAACTATTATTTGGTATTATGAATGCTCATAACTGGAAAATAAGCACCTATCTTTACATAAGGGCATTTACAATGCAGGAAACAGACTTTTGGACATTTAATCATCCTACAAAGATTGATTTATCAGGTATTATATAAACCTATTTACTCTATAGATCTGCAATCAGACGTATGGGCATCTTCCATCTAAGGAGGATGGAATCATCAGCACCATCCTTGATGTTTTTAATCAATGACTTTGTGTTATAAGATACTTAAACAGTGCAAGAAACTAAATCTCAGACACAGTGACCTGAATCCAAAGCTATAGAGTCAGTCATCTGTGTTGTGGCCTTCTGTACTGGATCTGTGGATCCTGCGCATGTGGTGTCCAACTCAGTTTGAACTAGATGAGAGGTAAAATCAATACATATATTTCCAGAAGAGCATATAAGTGCTTTGTAAGTCAGGAAGTCTTGTTTTGATCTTATATAAGCTGTAATCCAGCAGGGTAATTAGCTGACTGCCTAGCTTAATCACACAAGTAATGTTATGCTGTTGTCATCCATGAAAGCATTCTCTTGTTTAGAAGTAGGTACATGGTACTATTACTGAATGAAACCTTTATCTGACTAGTTCATTTGCATGCATTTCAATTAAATAAGTTTTCTTTTTCTGGCCTTTTTTTTTTTCCAATAGATGAGTTTACAAGATCTTCATTACTTTTTAATTGCTAAAACAACATTAATGACTACATTAATTCCCTCCCCATTTTTGGCCACTTTTCGCTCTCTGAGCTCTCAGTTTCTGTACAGGTATTCTTGTCATAGGGTAAAACTTGTTTTTAACCCTTAAGTCCTCAAACAGTGGTTTTGAACTCCTGCTATATGATTTAAAAAAAAAAAAACCCCATTTTTAATATTTCTATCTACATGAAGATTGGAAAGATGAGTTGGCTGGAGTCAGCTGAGACTGGGTATGTCGCAGAGGTTATCCTAAAAAAACCCCACTGCCAACAAACGGGCGCCTGCATGCAAAACTGCTTTCTGTTTTCCAACTTGTCCACTTGCTCAGTTGTCTGTTTAGCTGCACAGTAGAAGAACTAGGACTAAGGTCAGCACTAAGGTCAGACCTCATTTATGCTGATATGTCTCAAATACTTACAACAATAGCTAGCAACAGTGGGAAATAATGTTTAAAAATAACTGTTTGGCTGTTAGTTTTGGATGAGTTTAATCTGTACTTTGAAACATAAGCAACTGAAATAATGAAATACAGTAAGAGTAAAATGCTCTAGGGCAGATACTTAGAGAAGCTAGCATGAAAAAAGCTTGACAGAAAAGCTCTGTTTTCCTCAGCCTTCAATAACATTTTTTTCTCTTCCCCTTTTTTCTCTTTACCCAGTGTCAAAGATAACACTCCTGCCAAATCTAACCGCTGCCTCTCAGTATTTTAATTTCTGTCAGCAGACAACCCAATTCAAAATCATCTACATATCTGGTAATTCCTGCATCAGGGAAAGGTAGTACACGAAAATATAACAGGACTTCAGGACTGTAACTCTTTTAAGGTCCTAAATCCCTGACTATGTAAATAAAATATTCATACGGCAAATTATATGAATCTTTATTCTCGATACATTACCATTAAAAGCTTTAATGTGAATTGAATTTATATTGATGTCTTTTCAGACTCCCACAGAAATAAGGGACTTGGTAGAAATACACAATGAGAACAGTATAAAGTCACTTTAGTGCTTTGTGTTTTACCAGAGACTGATCTGTGTTGCTGATCTGGTTTTGTGTCACTGAAGCTGGAGGTTTAACAATTACCTTCATTTAAGTGGGATGAGAGAGGCCCATGATGCATGTGTGATATTACGCTGCAGAATATCAAGGGCTTACAACCAAAACATAAATAAACAGCTACTCATGTACTTTTGTGTATGCATTAAAAATACAAGAGACACTGTGGAAAGAGACAGATGTAGCTGTCAGGCCACACATGCAGGTGGGTAGAGGCTGCTAAAATGACCACTAGAAAACTCTTTGCTGAAAGAATGTCTGAGTTAAGTGAAGAATGAGCATGGAAATCATAAGCTGATTTATTTCTTTTGGGTTCAGGGAAACAATGTTTCTTGTTTTTACATTGTTACTAAACAAGTAACTTCCTTATTTCTAATTTTACTGGGAGCCACGGTGATTCTGAACTACAGCGGGCCACTCAGCTGAAAGAAAAATATGGAGAGGGGAGGGAGAAGAGAGTGTGTAAATAAATCCTAAAGGAGAATGAGATATTTAAGTATTTTGAATCCAGATTCTGTTTTATTTAAATACATTATTTCCTAAGTTATCTCTTAGGTTTTTATGGCTAATTCATAACTCAGTTGAGACAAGTATGATAAAATGAGCTCATAGTAATTTTGATAAAAAATTACAATATAAGAAAATCCATCTGATTTTTCTTAGATTAAATTTGAATGTAATACATTTTCTTCTTTGCTAAGCAGAAATTTGCTTCCTCATCTCCAGTATGAACATTTTTGTAAATTTTGTGAATTACCACAAGTCCACTGGACAGCATCCGGACCATGAGAAGCCCATCAGCATGTTTCTAGGTGGTGTGATACAGCAATAAAAGATTTATGTCTGGGACAGTACTCAAATGAGACAAAGTGTGTTTCCTGTCTCATGACTACTTCTGCATCTAATTAATTTCCTTTTTTCGTTTTTATAACAAAATGTTATTTATAAGTCTTATCTGAAACAGAAATTAGGTTGGAAAGTAATATTGTTTACTTACCAATAAATTTCCTGGAAGGGAGCAAAAACATCTATTTTTCTCTGGCCTCTTTAGTTATCATGTTCAAGTTCCAGTGAAACCATTTACCTGGTTGATACGTGTTTGTTTTTATTCCCAAAGGAAAATAGATCTTTCAGAAATTATTTGGAAACACCATTGTTTCAGAAGCCAACATTATGTCTGTTTTTGAGGCATATGTGTCACATTTTAATATATCTTGTCAGGTTTAATCAATCCTGTTGATGTATGTGAGACGATCCAATTTCATATGATCAGAATTACTTCATTTGACATACCGCCATGTGACACTGAAGGTCAAATTGCAAACAATAATAAACAAACAAAAACTGTGTACTGTATTAAAATATTTTAGGAGAACAGAAATAATTTTTTAAAGACGGGTAAGGTTCTTAGATTTGATATACGTGCATTTTAATCATTTGTTGTATTTTGGTGGCCAAATAAGATTTTCTGGTATTATGAATTCAACCAGTAGTGTAACTCAGCATAGAGATGGAACCTTAAGACTCTTTGCATTGATAATTCATTTATAAAGACTGATAGAAAAATCTGAAATAGAGAATGAGGAGGCATTTGCCCATTTGTTTGTGAACGCTGGGTAGATAGAGTACTGAAGTGTACAGCACAAGCCCTTATGAATCAAAAGGTATTCTCTGCTATTATATAAAGGTTTTTTATGAAAAAGGGTGGACTAAATGTCAAAAAGTGCATTTATTCCAATTTCTACAAATAAACCCTAGACAAAAAAAGAAGTTCCAGCTTCTTATGGAGCACTGTAAGGGTGAGTAGTTATTCAATAATTTACCCAGTTGATATCTGATTTCTGGAAAAACAAGCAAGAAAACAAGCAAATTGGGTTATAGCAGATTTTGCTTCATATGTATGTGAATTCACTTGGATTCATGTCAATGATTTCCTGTGAATGACTTTACATTCACTGTCCTCCGTTTGTAGCAAAATCTACAACTTCCCTTCCAAGTGTCACATGTGCTGAGCTAAAATTTTTATCATAAAAAGTTTCTGGAATAGTCAGTGTCTCAAATTCATACTGAATAGACTTTACTGATGTGGTGTCAAGGGGAATGCATTTGAATGCTGAAATAGATTTGAATCTCTCTTAGGATGATAGAGATTATCATATTTACAGAATATATAAAAATACTGCTCTGATTTGTATTATGGGTATAATTAAATCTCCTTCTGTTAAAGGCTTGTTGAGAATATGAGGTTTTATTATTATCTCTTTCTAGCTGAGGTCATTTCTGGAACCTGATGACAATGTTTTTACCAATTCCGTCAAACAAATTGAGGTCAGTGTACATTTTCTCACTGACTTGCTCTCAGATTTCTTCCATGAACTGGAGAAGGTTTCAATTTACTGAAGCACTGAAGTAGGTAAGATCCAATCAAAGTAGAAGCAGAATCAATAAATGCTAACCTCAGATGGCTAAATAGTACTGACATCAGGCAGGGGAAAAAGTTGTTTGCAGATCCAAAATACTATAGTTCACTATGAAGATATATGTTTTTATACTGCTTGTTTACTAAGATGTATTTAACATATTTGAAAAACAGCAAGATGGATTTTCTATCTAGGCTAGGAATGCACCTATGTATTTTTGCAAACGTTCAGAAAATATAGACAATCCATGGAAGCCAGGTAGATGCCAATCCCAATTCTGCTAATTTCTGTAATATATTTCTCACGTCTTTATCTTCTAACATTTAGTGGTTGTTGTAAGTAAATTACACATTTTTAAACACTGTGATCAACAAAATGTGCATAAAATATTCTCAAAACAAGTTATGTAGTTAACTGGCTACACAAATGTGGTGAAAAAAAAATTAACTTGAAAGGATTCAGTTTTCTCTGCTATCATGTTTTTTTGGTATATAAATATTCAGAAAATAATTAAATATTATCATGTGAACAGTATCATATAAAAAATATGATTTAAGAGAATGTCGTGGTTTGAGAGGGAGTGCCTTTTTCGCCTGTAGGGATTTAGCAGTTTTTGGCAGGGGTGGCTTCCTTTGGGCTTTTGCCTGCCTGGACCTTTACAACTTCCCATGGAGTGCAGTTTCCTGCAGGCCTGGAGAGGCAATTAATTGGCTAATTTTGAGATGGACATTCTATTTAGCCACTTAAATAATGAGTCCGCCCTGTGGCCCACATTTTAAGATAGGAGAAGCCCGAGATTTGCTCTCTTTACTTCCAGCTGCTGTGAAGGTAACAGGGGAGCCCTGCCAGCCCCCCCAGGCCAGCTGGGCCCTGGGCCTGCCCAGCCCGCGGCTGGCCAGGCAGGAGGAGGAGAAGCGCCCCCTCCCCCCTCTCTCCAGGGCAGTGCAGCTCCGTGGGACCGGCCCGGCTCTCCCGTGCCGGGCCCTTCCTCCTCCCCAGGGCAGTGCCAGGCCCCTGTCCCTGCCCCTCCTAGCCCCCACGCAGCCGGGCCCGCAGCCGCTGAAGTTCTAACCAGGCTACTAAGTGCTGCAGCCTCCGTGCTGCCGCCACCCCCCCTCCTCTTGGGGAAAGA